>WBNM01033162.1:79772-121497 GCA_013399055.1 Ramphastos sulfuratus | reverse complement strand
TACAATTCACTTATAACCCAGATACAAATTCCTCCAGAAACCAAAAGGACAACTGACCAAATGGCATTTCTTCATGTTCACAACTGAATAATGATATCATTTTGGATGCCAGTTCTCCTTCCACAGGCATGGTGCAGTTTATGACAGTGAGAGCAGGAACACAACACCTGGTGATGGGACCAGCCCTATAGAAGTGATTATGCTGTGGCCTGCGGCTACTGATCAAAGCTAAGAATCAGTACTTATCTCCATCATAAGAATTATCCTTCATAGACTAATTCCCAGCACAGAAATTAAGAATATCTACTCTAAAATGAGATTTCAAGATTAATTAGTTGATCATGAAACACCCATCAGTCTCCAGTGTAGCACTGTTACCCTTGCCCCCTCAAAGGTTTAAAAGGATCTTAAAATATTTCATGGAAATCATTAGAGTGTCATATGAATGCTTCCCTAAGTCCCTTGCAGTCTCTGTCTTTGGAATATGCCACAGGTTATACTCTGTTCACTATACTACCTATCAAAGACTATCATATACATGATAATAGGATGAACATGGACACCAAGATCTAGTCTTACAAGGGCTGCTTAACAATTTACCAGCCTCAAAACAAGTAGCTCTTGCAAAACTGCCTTAAAGTCACTATTTACAAAGTGTGAGTCATCTGTTTAATGGTGACAGAGAATTCAGTATGTAGTCCAGATGGTCACACAGATAACAAATCTAGCCTGGCTTTTTCGATGCTATGGATAGACGGTCTGACTGGCTCACACTAAGATAGATTTATTGATTGATTGATAGACAGACAACGGTATTCTCTTCTTGAAATGGTTTTGCTGTTAAAACACATCTGGAATTTAAAAAAAAAAAAAAAAACAATCCAGCTATGCATAGTCCTAACTAACCTACAGAACTAGTACAGAAGAGACCTGAAAGACAGACTTTCAAGTTTACAAGCTCAGATGTTTCTGTTGTCCCCTTAGGAAAGAAAAGGCCAAGGACTGAGTTCGAAAACCTATTCAATAATACATCTTAAGCTCTTAGCTAGAACAGGACAATTCTGGGCCAGCACAGTGATTCCCCAACAGCTGCTATATGTACTTTGTAGTACTACAAGCTTTTGGCAAAGAAACTCAACTGACTGGATTCTATTCCCAGTGCTGCCTTTCCCCAACTTTTAACCCAGGGCAATTTACCTAACTTCTGTCTGTTCCTGGTTAGCCATCTGGTAAATAGATAATATAATTGCATCCTTTATAGGCTCAATGTGGGGCTTAATTATTGAACGTCTTGAAGATATACCAAGGTTCTTGGTGAAGAGTTGTGCAATCTATTAATAAATAATAATGGGAGGGAGTGCTAAAAGGAGGGGGAACAGAAAGATGAATTGTGGCATAGGAAAAATGTTACCCAGATTGAGGCAAGAGAAATTGAGGCAAGTGGTTAGCTGACATGATGTGAAAACGAAGGGAGCACAATCACTAAACTAATTGCACTAGAAAATGTAGAAAAGGAAAATGAGCTAAGTTGAAGTGACAAAAAAAGTAAACTTGAACAAATGGGAAAGGATGGATCTGGCAAAACAGAGTAAGTTATGTGTCACTGGAGAGGTGTCGAGATTGGACTGAGCCACAAAGCTTAAGCTGACTGGAAGGAGAACTTCTCCATGCTTTACAATTCATGTTTCATTCTGTTCCAGTTTGCTCATTTCTTTACAGTGCAGCTTACACAGATTGTTCTAATGGATGGCACTGCCACAGGGCATATGCCCTCTTCTATCTCATCTGAAGTGGGTGGTACCTCAGGGAGTCGACAGTTTCTCCTGAATGTGTGGCATTTCTGGGACAGACATCTGCACAGACATCTCTGCAACAGCCTAAGGGAAGCAGCGCTGACTCCCTTCACCAGCCTGATCATCTGCAAATTACATCATATGAGCTACTTGCACTTCCTAAGCATAATTGCCCTAAGTGATCCATTGATTGCTATCTGACACTTAGCTTTTCTCTTTTCATTTCCCAAATGCTTCTGGTTTTGTCATCCCTCTCCACTCATTTTATCAGAGCTGTGACAACATGTATTGAAAAGATACAGCTATACTACAATACAAGAATTCTACCAGGCAACTACAGTAGGGAGAATCCCAGTGTTAAAACAGAAAAATCACAAATTTAATAGTTTGCAAATTATACTAAATTAGCTTACTGTTTATTTAGCTGTCATCAGAAAAGTTGCTTTTCATAGTGAATTTCTTCATTACAGACTCCATGTACTTAGATAGTGTGGCAGCAAACAAAGCCTTTTCCCTTAGTTTTTTTAAATGCTCCTTTTTTTTTTAAGGCTAATCTATTTAAACATTTTTTTTAAACAAGTCCTTGTTTCAATTCAAAATCTTTAGATAAAATTAGATTTATAAGACAACCAACTTTATCTTCTGCTCATTCACATAGCTTTAAGTTATTGCCTCTTCCTAATATAAACATAGTGAGTGCCCATTGGAGCTATCAGTGGATTCAGTTCTCCTATTTATTGTTCTAAAAGAAATGTCACTAATGTGAGCAAGGAGATGAGTTAGTCTTCATAGCAGGAATGCAATTTAATTCAAAATTTTCTGTGATTAAACCAAGTAACCAAAGTCCACCAAAACTATCCTTATAACAGTTCACTATAGCATTCCTCCTGTACTTAC
The DNA here is from genome assembly GCA_013399055.1 of Ramphastos sulfuratus. Classification (NCBI taxonomy): domain Eukaryota; kingdom Metazoa; phylum Chordata; class Aves; order Piciformes; family Ramphastidae; genus Ramphastos; species Ramphastos sulfuratus. The sequence continues at coordinate 118,807 of WBNM01033162.1, read as the reverse complement.
AAGGTACAGTGTAACTGGGTAGGAGGGGAAGTGTGTGGACCAAAGATCTTTTCTACCAATGTGGATGGGCTTTTTCTCTAATGCACCAAGACAACCCATTGCTTTCAACAATATTTTAACCATACTGAGCAGTTAAATGAGTTGGTTCCACACAGTAAATTTTGAGATACTGTTTTGCCTCATATCTTGGTACTGAGCACTGAATCTTGTTCAATCTTGCTCTTAGAAGTATGAATCACTCCGAAGAATTCCATGCCTTTTAGCAATAAAATATTAAATATGAACATTGAGCTTACCTTCTGTCACTCCACTACTCATTTGCCTGCTACTGACAATGAAGGTGTCTCACTTCCAATAAAATTTCATTTCAGTTTCCATGTTTTTTCCTGGAAAGAGAAAAAAATGAAAAGGGCAGGTGAATTGTCAATCCATAAAGATAAATGTTATTTTGTTCTAGTCTGTCTGACCATTCTGCCAACAGTCATTCATCTGTTGTGGAAAAGTGAACATTGCACCCTGAATTTGCTATCATTGCATCTGCTGGTACTTTATTCTTTGATAGCAGGTGAGGCATAATAAACCTCGATCTTTTTTGTACATTGTGTTTTGTTTAGAAAGTATGATTCATTGGCTGTTTGCTACTATGCATTCTTCCTCTACAGAACCACATTCTACAGTCACAAGTTCCTTCCTTCAGCAAAACCCACTATTTATTATTCTTTAAAAAATAACATAACAGAGAATACTCCATGTAAAAATTTCAGGCTCGTGTTTTCAACACTGGCACCTGCTGAGTAATGCACCACAGAAAGACAGCCTATTATCACCATCAGAACTCAAGAAAATTCTTTCTGAATTCCAGTAAGTATCTTTCCCTTTCAACTCCTTACTGAAGATGTATGAATGTGATGAAATTGTGTGTCCTGTGTGAGTGAAAGCATTTTCATTTTCATTCAGCAAATAATAATTTGTAGCCCCCAATGACATTAGGAAGAGTATTTGTCTTTGCAGTGACCAAGGAAGTTGTTAGAACACCCCCTGTCAAAACTTTTCAGTCTAAAAGCTACATTAGTGGATCATTTATGGGCTGGAAAAGTATTCTTAGACCTTTCATTGCCTATGCAATGGTATTTTTCTAGCAGTAAACATTTCACTGAGTCTGCTGCACAAACAGAGCTTGCTATTGAGCTCCTTTTCCCTGAAATGTACTGATGACTCACCTCCAATTATGCTGCTTCCAGAAGACCAAATAAGCCAAAGAGAGCAGCAATTGGTTCACTCCTTTTGCACAAAGTACATTAAAAACTATTAACTATGACGATTTCTTTCTTTCCAGATGACTACTACTACAATCCAGTTAAGCTTCCCCACTTTTTTTAAGGAAGGAAAAACAGAGGAAAGAGGAGAGGATCCAAACTAACATAAATACAGGTCAGCCTACCTACAAGTGGGTGTAATCTGATTCAAAGAACATGTCTCAGCTTGTGCACCCTGCTGTATCTCACCTGAAGTGAATGGATTCACACTAACAGATACATTATGAACCCAACTCAGCATATCATCTGTACCCAGATTAAATAACATTATTAAATAAAATCAAACTAGAAAATAGCAGTAATGCTCCCTGTTAAATAAGTTTTGCATGTATGTAAGAGAGCCAATATGAAGATGATTGACTCTGTTCTTTCCAACTCAGATACATGTAAAGATTTTAAAATAATATGAGATAGTTTTTTCTCACTCTAACACTGAGATTTCTTTTTTAAAAATGAGTGATTTGAAGCATTCCTGTCTGAGTAAATATTGCTTTTGGTTTATATTTATTTTGTTCTTCTTCCCATCTTGATCTATAGAAAATTACAATCTATTTATTATAAGGAAATAAGACAAGAAGGTACATGACATGCTGAGTAATGCAATGTGTAATTACTGGATACAATACAAAATAATACACTTTGTTTCATGTAGGAAACACTTTCTCAATACTGTGCTAATATTTTCTTGCCCTCCAGTTCTCTTTTGTCTATTCCTTCAGGAAAAAAAAATGTGTCTTCTAATGTATACACTCTCTAGAGGGAGACTGCAACTGTATTTATGAGTACACAGACAATAATACCCACTAGATGTGAATCAGGAAAAAGATTTGGAACAGCTTAACTCACACAGCAGATACATTGTGAAGCAACTTCCACTTATTAAAACTCTGAAACATAATGATCATTTAAACAGTAACAGATGCTCATATTCATGAGGTTTGTTTGCTCAGTTAACATTGAAATCTTCTTCATGGATTCATGAAAAGATATTTCTGGTTTTCCTTCTATCTATCATACACTGGTGATTTTTTTTAATTTTGTTTTTCAATAGGCAGAGTAGCAGCTAAAACAGGACAAAGAAATCATCTTTAGAAACTAAAGTCATCACCTGACATATTTCCAAATTATATGAGTATTTTAAATAGCTTTCATTTTATGGGAGCACCAAGGAAATCAAGCTCTCAAGCAGTACTCCCTTCAACAATGACAAGTACAAACAGCAGCAAAGCAATCCTTGCTCCAAAGCCATCAGATATAATCAAGCTATTAAAAATAGCAATAGCAATCATTAAGGTCTGTCTGTAAAACTGCATATAAATTAATCAGCAGATGCCATATCAAGAACTACATAATCATTAATTGTTACATAACCTGCTCAAGGTCACAAGACTAACACTCCTGATCCACAGCTAAGGGACTGACTTCACTGAACACTGAACAGTACTTGTGAAAAGTGAATTCATAAAACGCTTTGGTATGTGTCTAACTCCTCTTTTTGTTGGAGTAAAGGCAAAACATGAATAACCTTTTGCAAGAACAAGCAAAAAAAGACAGACTTTAATTCTAAGGTACACAAACCTGGACTACCCTACACTATTATCAAGTCCCTAAAGAGGACTGGATCATTTAGGATATTAATTGAACCAGGTCTGTGAAGTTTAATTGTAATACTACTCTTATCATCAAACCTCTCTTCAAAAAAAATGCAACAAATTGATATTTGTATTCTTAACATAAATCTTGCTACCCAAGTTTCAGAATTATTTGCATGCAATTCATACAGAAATGTGTAGAGTTTTCCTTGTAGTCATCTTAACTGCACAGCCACACACAGTATGGGAGGCAGGTAGCCTCCATAGTAATTATGTAGAAGTGGAAATTTCATGCATGCCCATGCAGCTCTCAGGCTTTCACTCACAGCTTCAGTATGTTTTTTTTCCATAGAAATTTATACTAACCTCTCACCACCAATAAACAGTATTTCTTTAAACAACATCTTTCCTTGATTTACCAGTCTTTTCACATATAAAGGTTCAGCCACTAGCTATTCTTACTTCAGTAACCACAAGGTATGTGTCATGGGTTCATAAGACTTACTATCTCTACTAGCAACAGTACACTGTAATAGATTGAGCAGCCAGCAGTTTTGAAAATGCTACCTTACAAATGGTTTGCTATAGATTTAAAAGTTGAATTAGATTGGGAACCTTTTTTAAGATGAAGGGGAAATGTCATAAAACTGAGGCAGGAGCTTCATGGCATCAGGTTGTGTTGATATCTGTACTTATGTCCTTATCGTGAACAGGTCAAATAATCCTTTCTTGGAATTACATGGTGATAGGTTCAGATAAATAAACCAGACCATGTAATTCATAATCCTAACCAGTAACAATTAATTTTCAGAGCCTGTCTCCCATGAAAGCAAGCCCATGATGTTTCAAAGCCACGATTATTTCAGCTCTGATTTACTCATACCACAGTGTGTAGCAGCCTTCTTCTGAACAAATCTGGAAAGCAACTTAACTAGGCCTATAAAACTATACTCTGTGGATTTCATGAGTCTAAATGTAAACAACAGAACTTACAACTAATTGCCTTTTAGATAAAGCTGACTTAAGCAATTGAGATAACAGAATCCTACAATACTCTGGGTGAAACATACTAAAAATGTGAATTAATAAGTTAGCTGATATTGAGCTCCAGATGTTTCTTACTCTGGCAATGCTCCGTAAGTGATGATAAGCAGATTTACATACTTAACTAATATGTTTATTTAAAGAAAATTTCCAAATCCAGACTAACATCCAGATTTCTTATTTGGCTTCAGATCAAAAGACATACTATCAATAAGGATGGCATCCAGGAAAACCTTTTCAACATCTGCTTGGAACTAAACAACAGATATTGGATTTCCTGCAAATTTAATTTCAGGCAAAATTTTACTTCAGCCAATATTTTTTATGTCCTCAAGACAGCCTGACCTAGTCATTCTGCATATTCAAATCTCAGAATACAGCTCGTACACTGGCAGAGACTGCAGTTGCTAAGGAGAAAGTCTATTAGTTTGTAGTTCACATTTAAGATGTTATGAGCAATTCCACTTAAAGTGAGAACAAAAGCTTTTTGGAATCAGAGCCTTCCCTTTGCCAACAATATCAGTGATTTAAAGGAGCAAGTTCAAAAATGTTTCATATGTTCTTTGTGATTTAAAGCAACTTACATAGTTAATAACAAAAATTGAAGCTCTACTGTTTCCTAAGGGTGAGGAATGAAAAATAAAGGTAATATTACTGAGCCAAAGTCAGTATTCTTTGAAAATCTCTCCTATGAGAAGTGCTTATTGTTACATTTAAGGCAAACTAAGAATAGACCAAGTCAGAACTAAAACTTAAAAGAAAATACTTGGAGAAATGGATACCATTCCAAATTTCTTCCCAGGCTACAGAAAGGAAAACTCAAATATACTACTGACTGTGAGAGAAAGTGTATATTCCAGATATGAGCAAAAAGAACTGACCAACAAATACAAAATATGGACTTCACTTGAAAAATTAATTATTCTAAAGACAAACTAAACAAAACCAAGGAAAATGTTTCCAAACAAATTGAGCACTCACATAAACTTCTACTGAAAGCCAAGATAATGATTATGTAAACATGAAAGGGGTCAATATTAAACTATGCATTATACCAGTAGATACACAAACTGTCTAAGGAATGATGCCAAGGATTAGGAGAGATGAGACAAAAATTACCCAGTGTTTCTTGTGGTTTCCTGGTGTACATTCCCATCAGGAATTTGGAACAGAAGAAAATTTTCCAGATCTGGATAACCCTGTAACATGATTGGTCTTTAGTACCACATATCCACAGCTTTCAACCTACTTTTCAAAGCATGTTAATACAGGAAAACTGTTAATCCAAATCAGCCTGAGAGACCATGGCAGATTGGAAATACAAAACACAAGAATCTGCTATCCACTGAACACACTGATTTCCTTAGCCAGGGTAAAAAAGGCTGAAAAATGAGGGATGTTCCCTAAATTGTGCTTAGAAATCAAAGAGAAAGAAATGGAATTCTTCACTAAGAATGTGTGATATTTTCTAAAACTGGCATCAAGACTTTAGAGTATCTGGGGTTAACAATACTGCTGTCAGATGGAGTCAGACTTCCCCATTGATTTGTCATTCTAGCTAAGTGACAGCAACCAGAAAACTATATTGTATCAGTTCTTTAGTGAAAACAGGGACATGGAGCTGGAATTCTCTACCATGCAAGTTAGCTTACTGCAGGCAACAACAATCAAACACAGATGAATCAAGCTGAGACATTTCACAGTGTTAATACATAAGCTGTAAATAAACTCAAAATGGGAAGAATTGTATTAGCTAATGATTACTAAGGTGTTTTGATCTTATATTATCATGGGTGTCTGCATGTCACACTTCCTAACTTTCCTAATACTCACAATGTCCACTTAAGAAGATATACTCCTTTTCCAATCAGCTGAGACTGTAATTTCATTTGTCTTAAAAAGATGTGGTGCTTTACAGTTGACACAGCAAAATACGTTCATTTTGCTTTTAGAGGCAAAAAAGTTTCTCTTGGGTCCCATAGGACTACAGCCTCCTCACTGCTGTTCCAATCAAAAAAAGAATTTGGAAAGAGCCCATGGATGCAGGAGAAAAAAAGGAATGGCAGCACCAAGGTGCAAGGGTGAATGCTGGGGAGTGAATTAGCTGCACAGAGCATTTTTTACAGCTCAGACTACATTACGAAGCACTGATGCACTAGGCAATACATGACCTCCTTTAGCTTCAGCTAGCCCCTAATATAACAACCATGTCTCACAACATCTCTTCCTCTATACACTTTCTTAACTCCTCTTCCATTTACTACATCTCTTTTGGCATTGTCAGATTCTTCAATTTATTCTTTATTCGTTATATTCTACATGTAAATACATTTGTCCCCAATTCTTCCATAGTGTCCCTTTCCCAGCAGCAATGCACATCCCCAGTTGCCTGTATTTGCCACAAGTACAATATTTCTTGTAGTATCAATGCTTTCTTTTCCTTCAGAATACAGAAATACACCAGTAGAGTTACCTTTCAATTTCTTCTTCCATGGATTTAGTTTTACTGATTTCCCTTTCTGTAGTTAAGTTTCTCAAATCCCTGCAAATCCCTGAACCATTCTAGACTGCCCTTTTTATGTCATTTTCCAGTTCTTCAGTATCATCTTTTGCATTGTATAAGAACCAAATGCACAAGGTCTGTTTTTGATTTATCCCAACTGCTAGTCTTTTTGCCTTCTTGCTTTAATTTGTCTCTGTTTAACAGTAAAATTAATGTTACAACAAACTGCCCACAGTATAGCTAGCCCAGTGTGCTTGAGTGTAACAGCCAAACATAAATCAGTAAGGAAGTTTGCAAACTGTTCAATTATTACATGTACATTAAAAAAAGCAGCTTCTGTTAAGACTAGTTTCACAAATGTGCTCCATGCAATATAACTGAGAAGGCATTGGCATATAGACCATGGAGGATTTGAGCTACAGACTGCAGTGCTAGTGCAGGCATAAACAGAATGAGACAAATCTGTGCCTCCTCTCTTCCAAAGGCCTGTTCTGCTCCAGGATCTGCTCTTGTGCCCAAGACCCCTGCAAGGTTTCACAGAAGCATAGACGAATTACCTTATGAAAACATCCTGCTCCAGTTCCTGCCCCATGCTTCAGCTACACTCTGCCATCCAGAATGGCACCAGCCTTCAATCCCAGGGGCAAGCATAAGGCAAGTGCTCCCTGGGCTTTGCCATTTCATAGCAGGCTATGCCTGCTTTACCTGCTGTTTGTGCTAACCTCTTTGGAATTATCTACTTGCAGGGCAATCAGGCAATAACACAGTCTTGCATCTCAAAACCTACACCGAATCACAAGTGAAAATTAAATTAGTGCACCATTGAAGAAAAGCCTTGAGGAAAACTAGCCAGACCTCTGGCTCTTCTGCTGCTTAAAACCCCCTGACGCAGGTAAAGATGCGTATCTCAAAAGGTTTGCTTATTCGAGTGCACCCCAGGACATGATGCTGCCCTTTCTATTTTGCAAACTCAGTCAGAGTTCAAAGATGTGTTAAGCCACATACAATGAGTCTGATCAAATGTGTTACGGTACCAGAGTCAGTTATCTTCTCATATCCAGGCCTCACTCTTGAAAGAAAACAGAACCTGTTCATTGTAAATCAGAAAAGATTTCTCCCTAACTATCCTGACATCACTGGACACACTTGGTCTCTCATAAATGAGTGTAAATCAGGTGAGTATCATTTACCATAAAATGTTCATCTGCAAAGCACAACAAAGTCTTCTTTTCTCCCTTCTCAGGCAATGACATACATTTCAGTTGGTCCAGTTTAACATTGGCTTAATACTTAATGATCCAGCACTCTGCTAGGCTGTACTGTTACAGGCAGCTACAAGCAAACTACTGAATGTGAAGACAAAATAGATTCAGTGAAAAAAAATGAGAAATGGTATGAAATATTGTAAAAAACCTTTAAGTGAGGTAGGAACTGCATTCCCACTTTCCAAAGTGACTTAGATACATCTAGATTTTGAAATTTGTAATAATGTAACTATAATTAGGCATTTCTGTAAATGATACTTTTTATGTCCACTTAATTACTTACTTGTACTCACTTCTGTGATTAATTAGATTTTGGGTTGAAGCAGTAGTGCATTATTCCTAACCGCTTATTAGAAATTATATACCAACTACTTGCAGTGTAAAGAGGTTTATTTAAGCTCATTGATGTGGCTCCAAAGAAATCCAGCTTGTAACAATTGCCTGAGGAGTCACAGGAGGCAAAGGTGCTTACAAGGGTTCTCTTCTACCCTTGAGAAAGGACAGCTGTAAGACTGTAATGAGAAACCCATAAAGACACAGCCAACAAGCAAAAATGCTTTTATTTGCAGGTTTCTGTAAAGGAGGGCTAGATGTGCTGTTGTGTTCTAGAGAAGAAAAGCTATGAGGGAGCTAGAAAGAATAATTTTTGTTGTCAATAAAAGAAGCTTTGTCAGCTACCTGCTGTGGGAAACGGATGCTACGAAGGTACTCAGGCCATCTGATGAAAGAATCACATAATCTAAAGAGAAATTCCTGTCATAAGTGACAGAGAAATTGAAGTGAGAAAGGGTTACTATCTTGTCTTAAACAAATAATAGAAAGAAGATTATAAAGCACAAGCTGGAGGGGTGCAAGGGACGGGGAAACGTCCTTCCAGAGCACGGCAGGGAGATTTCTTGCAAGGTCACAGCCAACTTTGGCAAAGAAACACAAAAACAGCCAACATACTGAAGCAATTGTGCTGAGCTTCAGAGAGAAGGCTGCACAAGAGAGAGGTGTGCTTTGGCTGCCTCCATTCTTGAGTGAATTTGTGACTTCTCAAAGCTGCCATGCAGTTACAAAGGAACTCTGACTATAGCATGGGAACCCACGTGCTTCTCCCTTAACTCTCTATGGAATGAACAGACTTCTGCACCTTCCCTGCCTTGAAAAGAATTCCTTTGTTCTTTCCAATATTTTGTTTCTGTTGTTGTAGGTGCTTCGTTGCTGACAAACTCACAAAATCTGAAGTGCTAAAATGGAAATGAAGATAAGAATTTAACAAATCAAAGTGATTTTTTTATTAACCTGGTAGTTCTCCCAGCCTGACATTCTAATAAATCAGTGTTCCTTTAGCATTATAAAAGTCACCAAACCATGATAACGGAGACAAAATCCCTTCCAATCTCACCTGGGGACAGCACAATTGCACCTGAGACTGTGCCAGAAAATACTTCGGCAAATATTGGAAAGAAGACTATTTATATGCATTCTGTCTATGCAGCAGTGCCAGGGTTGACAGCTCAAAAGACTGCATTTTCCCAAACTCTTAATTGTAATAATCTGCAAATGTGATGGAAGGAAGCAGTAAGAAATCTAAAATGAATGCGGAAAGGATTAAGGAGACAGTTTCATGACAATCTAGAGTTCTACATCACAGTCTCTTACTCTGAGTTGTGATAAGATAAATCTTGTTTACAGTGTGCAGGAGACATGTCCAAATAATGCTAGTATGCAATGGATTCAAGTCTTCCTTAGAAGAATGGAGCTGCCTCTGCATTAAATGAGAAGCCTGAATCAAAGTGCAGGTCAAGGGTTATTCTAGGTTACACTTTCCAATGCATTGTTCACATTTCTCTTCTTCAGAAAAAGTTTGATGTAAATTGTTTAGATGTACATTATAATTAAAGCTTTACTTGAGCTTTCCTAGGTCAGGGAATGACTTTTATTGTGAAATTTCAGTTTGCCTTTTTTTTTTTTTCCCACATAATAGAGATTTGATGCATTTTCTATGACTAAAAAGGACTCTCACATCATGAAATAATCTTTAGGCATGAACAGACAGTGTGTTTATATAACATCAGATATTATCCTAGATCAATTTCACGAATGTAAAACTTAGTGTTTCTCTTAGCAAAGCCACTAAGAGTTCATGAGCTATTACCTTTTTATCTCTGTATGAGTGTTAGGTCCTATCACTACTTACCCATGTCCAATCATGTCAAAATATTGGTGAATTAGACATTATCCAACCTACTGCCTTCAAAAGGTAATGGTTTGACTCAGACAGGCCCTGTGAAGGGAATTCAGAAGCCAGGTTATATTTCTGATATTTAATTCTCTAGACACTTCAGGCAGCTCACTTTACCTTCTGTGACTGTTTAATCTTCAGCCTTTCTTACTGTCTGTGTCCACTGTAAGAGTTCAAACATACACTTTTCCCATATAGATGCTTCTCCTGCTTTGGTCTGAAGTATCAATGCTCCACTAGAAAAGAACTAACAACTAACATAATTTTGAAGCCTGTGTAGAATCTGGTTTCTTCAGTTGCTGCTTATTGGTAATAACAATCATCCTTCAGTTGCAGTATTTTACTCATACATTTGAGAAACTGAACACACATTTTTCTGTGGGCTGTGTTATACATCAATAATGAAAAGTTAGTCACCCTTTAGTCATCTTTCATGTTCTTTCTCCTCAACTGGTCCTTAGAAACAACAATCCCAGTTTCTTCTCTGTATCAACTGTTAACCAATCTGAAAGCTATGAAGCTGTATTCTTTTTAATCATAGCTGTCATTACAGGAGATGGTCACCTTAGCAGAAAGATCACTATAATGGGTTGCTAATGGGCTATTAAGGGGCTTTCAAGTTTCAAGATGATCATCATAAGTAAGAACTGAGAACCATTCTTTATTTCTGTGTAAGATTAATTTTCCCCTAGTAATTCTGTGGATTAATAATGCAGGGTTTGTGCACTTCAGGAACTGCTTCACAGTTTCTTACCATATGCTATGAAAATTCAATAATTAGCTCTTGATTTCACAAATTAAAATAAGATACTACTAACTCCACTTAGGGATAAGGAAAGCACCAAGTTGAGCAAGCATTCTGGAAGAAACAATTGGATGACACACTTAAAAAAGGTCTTGATTGGATCAGAGTCAAATTAATTACTTTAACTTATATTCACTTATAGCCTATAAACATTTTAAAATTACACAAATGCACAAAACATTTGTGACCTCAAGACTTGTTTTATCATGGCTTTGTTCTCTTGTGAATTTCTGGATGGTAACACCATTGAGAATTCTCTAGACAATGAAAATGTTCTATATTCTTCCTAAGATTATGCTCTCAGAGTTGATACTCTTTCAAAAGAAAGCACAAAACATGGAAAGTGGCACTAGACATTGAGATCTGAAATGTTGAACTCATTTTTGCTTATCTGACAAAATGAAACAAAGAAAATGGATTTTTTTTTTATATTATTATTATTCATCCAATTCTATCCGGCTATACATCTTATAAGAAACTGTCAGGCAATTTAACTTATATGTTAGATTTCACTTAGGTATAGTTCTCAGTTTCCTCTAAGCTGAACAGGTACCTTTCACTGAAAAAGCAATAGAATGAAGAGGTTTACCTGCTCTTGGACCTTTCAGTTGTATAGGTTACTGTTCCAAAGTTGTATAGATAAGTGATATTTACACAAAGCACTTCTCTTTTTTTGCCAGCTATACACTTATTCTCAAATATTTCTTTCTGCCTTCTCTGGGATCAGCATCCCAGTCAATGTGGTCAATGTGCCCTATGTTTAAAACAGCTTTCTGAAGTTGCTCTTGGCATTCTCTTTGCATTTTCTGACAATCCAGAGTCACCCCAGAGTTGTATCTCTGCCTCTCCTTTACTATTCTAACAGTCTTGGAGGATGTGTCAGCAGGTGTAAACAGGCAAAAGGAGACAAGTGGCACCATTATATCATTGCTTTCACTTGAGGGGGCTACTTTTAGAAAAGAAAGCACTTGCAGCAACTCTGATTTGATTGGCATCATTGTCTAGTGAAGCTGGCACACCATCTTGTCAGCAGGCACAATGCCATCATAACAGATGGGGATGTGGATAGAAAGCCAAAAGATAATGCATGAGTACCAAATGTGTGTATTGGAGGGCAAGTTTTCCAGTCAGGAACATCAGAAAGGCAGTTTATAAGCTTCTGCACCTATGTTTAAGGGAGATAAAGTACAACATTGCATCTTTACAATAGACACGTGGGCAACACTGCTCTGATACAACAGAAGGCAACCTGCAAGTATGGAACCCAGTGACTGCAGAAGGAATTATCAAATTTGTAACTTCCTGAAAGAAAAAGAGCCATGTAAAACCCAAAGACTGTATCTTCATAGTTGCAAACTATGATACTGGAGATTCTGGCTATGACATTGACCAGGAGTGGATAACTGAAGTTCAGGATCCCTGAGCTCTCTGGAGGTGTCCTCTCTGAGGTCTAAGTCCCAAATAAAAATTTCTGAGCTGGTTTTCATGCAACCCATCACAGTTAATAACAGCTGGAATTAACTCCATGATTTTGTGTTACACCTTTATGAATCCATTTGTACTTTTGACTTCTACAATACCTTATCTTAGTGAGTTCTGTGATTAGTCAGCATAAAATGGGTGACTGCTACCTTTGATTTCCATTACACTCACCACATGATCAGTTTTACAAGGCAGCAGCACAGTTATGTTGCCAGAAACAACCTCTCCTTGTTCCTCTTGTCTACATTGTTTGTGAATATATGGACTTCTACAGTAGTTCTTTTGTGCACTAAGTTATGTTTGTGTTTCAGAGCTATGATTTCAGACTTCCCAGATTTCCCAAACTGGAAACAAGTACAGTCAAATTTTAAGATCTGGTCTGAAATCTTGTTTTGACTGGAATTTGGTCTTTATTTACTTTTGTCCTCCAAACACCACCACCGCCATAGCTAATCTATCCAGCAGCAATATTATGTGGAATACAATAGAAGAAACCAAATCAGTGGCATGATAAATATTCATGAGTGATTCCATGCAATTCAAGCTTGGCAGTATTACATGTCTTCTTTAAATGGGCTTGAATCACAAGAAAAGAACAGATCTCATCAAAGAATGCCATCCTGTACAGTATGAAGCTCTATTCTTCAGTCCTTACAACACATGCTTCATGAAGCTCTAAAGCATAATAGTAAAATATAAATATAGCAATGGGCAAAGGAAATAGAAGTTATACTGACACCCAGCAGACAGACACTGCACCTTTCTCTGTCAGTCCATCTCATGCCAATGACATTTCTTTAAAGCATCCATTTATATTCCCAACTCATTGCTAATTACTCTCCTAACCACAGCCTTTTTTTTTTTTTTTAATTAGTAACCAAAGGATAAAGAAGACATATGTATAATCTATCTGTTTTCATACCACCACAGGGTTTCATAATACTTCTTACAGGTACAGGTGTCCAGTTCTGGGCCCCTCAATTTAAGAAGGACATTGAGGTGCTTGAGCGTGTCCAGAGAAGGGCAACGAGGCTGGTGAGAGGCCTCGAGCACAAGCACTATGAGGAGAGGCTGAGGCAGCTGGGATTGTTTAGCCTGGAGAAGNTACTGTGATACTGTGATACACCACTAGACACCTAAGGCTGTTCCCCTTTATTGACGAGAACGAGAAATGGATAACTGCTCTAAAGCTAAATGCTTAGTATTTGGCACTAATAAAAATTAAAAAATGTTTGGCTGTGTGAGGTTGTTGAAATGTAGTGTCTGTACAAAAAGGACATCTCTTTGTCACTGTAGTCACCATTGGACATTGCCACACACAACAGATCAAACTGAAAACCTAAACTCTTTTTTCCACTCCTGTAGTAATTTCTCCAGTAATACCACTAGATTTAAAGACTCATCATATACTCCCATTATTAACTTCTATACTGTTGAATTCACAAATATGAAAACACTTTGTCTTAATGCCTCTGACATTTTTCAAACCCTCTTTATTACACTTTAAGATATTTTAAGAGAGATTATTAGGCTTCAGCATCTAAGCTTCTTTCCCCATACAAACACACCGACGCACATTTTATTCCCAGTCACAAAAACATGAAATAGAAAATCTATGATTCTTTTTGGTATATGCTGGAGCATTTTGCTATCTCCTTTAGTACCCACAGTAGAATAAGTGATAATCAATAGCGATATCTGCTTGAATCTGGGTGGTTTAATGGAAGCGCTTTTGAAACACATCATGGTGCCTGATTTGCCGTAACTTGGTCAGTTCTGCTTACCTCTGCAACAGTGCTGTATCTAAATTATACCATTTTAAAGTTGACAACTATTAAAGGTTGTTATTAGCATTTCAAAATACAGCTGTACCTAGCTGGTTTCTCTCTGGTTAAAACTGGCGGTTGGTTTAGCTCTTTGAGCTTTAAATCTGAAACAAACCATTCACAGAGGCCAGATACAAGCGTCAACAGCAACACATTCAGACACTTATGTTTTGTTTCTGCGTTTTCACTGTAAAGATACTTTCCCTCTGTTTACAGAGTCTTCCAAACAGCCATGTGAGCCAGAGAAGTAAAATATGTTACATCAAATATTCCAGAACACTCAGAGTACTCCTCCAAGCCAGCAACAGAACCCAAACCTTGGATCTATTCAGCCTGTTTGAACATGATGCCTTTGAGACTGTGACTTGTCATATACAGTTCATCAGTCCTGGTCTCTATGTTAGGAGGTGATTCCGATCATCATTTCAAAGCACAAGATCTCATAAATTGACTAGGACTGTAACTGACATTGTAGCTTAATGATACTAATGACTTTCTGACCATTTTGTGCACCAGCACATTCATTTGCCACTAATTCTACCAAAGCAATTTAAGAGTTCCTAAAAAGTAAGACAAAGCATTATCATAGTAGGGATTTTACATGATTTTATATGTACAAATGCTCACATAATGCTCTTCAAAACATGCTAAACATTGGTACATTTTAAAGCTCAGTGGATCTGGTACAGGATTAAAAATACACTTTCTGTGTCCTTCTGCAACAGGCTCCATTTTGCTGGAATGTAAGAGTATTAATAAAAACATAATTGTACCTTTTTTTTTTCACAGAAAAATGCATATGTGAAATATTACCTGTGTTATTTTTAGGGTTCTCATTTTGTTCTAAATTTATCACAAAGCATTCTTTTGTAATAATTCTACTGTTTTTATGGGGACTTGTTTGTACCTAACCATTTTTTATTTAATATGGATTTGGATCTAGGTAAAATATGCTGCTTACAGAGTGTATTTGCCAGAGTAGAAATTGTTCAATACTAAAATGTCCACCCTCTAGAGAACAACTTCTGCAGGTACTTTACAAACAACTGCTGAGGTTACTCATCCTGTTAATTGCCATTGAAAATTCAGCCTGGTATCCAAATTATGTATGTTACAAAGAATGCTTATGCCAGAGTTGTCACCAGCAAGCTGCCTTCCACATCCCACCCCCACTGCCACTCTGAAATGCCCTTGAAACTAAGCAGATACAGTGTCAGTGGAGAATAAAATGAGGAATTCATGGGAACACTCATATACTGTAGGTACACACTCTGTAACGACATACTCCTGCTCTGTAAGCAGTTCTTATACATCAAATGCTCACAACCTAAGTTACACACCTAAAAATAACTGCTTATGTCAGGAGGTTGTAAAGCAGGAGGAACAAGTACTACTTGCACCCAAGACCCTAAAACCAAATGGATAAATACTCTGGCTTTAATAATCCAACAAGGACCATTTCAGAGCACAATTACAATTGATCTACTGATGAGATTGGGTTCAGAAAAGGCTACTGATAAAAATCCACACCTCAGGATAAAGTTAATGAGGCTGTCGAGGGAGCAGCAGGGCCAGATTTAGTGCCAAAAATGCAGCAGTCAGACTAGAAAGCAGTGCTAAGTGATAAGGAACAGTGCAGCACAGTGACAGATAGATTTAGACCCCTTAAGTCCAATAAACAGATGACAAAGACTGTTAAATCAATTCATAAGAATTATGCTGAATCCTGACTAAGATGCACATCAGACAAATAGCACTGCATTTAAAGTTAGGAAATAAAAGAAGGTAATCTCTGTGTCACATGAAATATGAACAAGGAAAAGGCTCTCTCTGTCTTCTTGTAAGCAGTTTAGTGCCTTCTTGCTGAGCTATAGTGAATTTCTACCATCATGATGATGAAGACACCCTGGCATCCTTTCCCTGGCATTTCAAAGCAGAGTACAGAAACAACTGCAAAGGATCTGGAACTCAGAAAATACCTTGAAGCAGGATACGTTCAAAGCTCAAAAGAGATTTCCCAACTCTGTTTCCCAGGGTTTTTGAATAAAACTTCCCAGTCAGTTGGAGGGAGAGGGAGAAATAATTCAATGTCAGCACGTACAGTTAATTACTACATTATTATGGCTCATTTATGCTACAAATAGTTTGGATGTCCATTGTAAGGTCGTTTCAGTGAAATCCTGGTACAAGATATCATGGCAGTGGATGCTGCTTACAAATATTGAGTCCATGCTAAGTTAGCCAAACCAGACTGGAAAGTCCTTGGTATCTCATCAGTATAATGCCAGAGCAAGTTCATACAGTCCCAACATGAATGTGTCCAAACACCACAAAAGATTTCATTCTGTGTTTCAGTTATGAAAGAATGGAGATTTTCTTTTTTTTTTTAGTCAGAATTCTATCAAGCCTCAAATCTTTAGACTTCTTATTTTGCCCAAGGATGACAAAATGTACAAGGCAGTAAAGTTTACAGAGAATAAAGTTATTCTGGATTCTTGAGTCCTGAAATTACTCTGAGTATCTTTCCAATGGCTTAACAATCTAGGTCAAANACTCCCAAACCATCACACACTGCATAAAAATTTAGTATCAATAAAAGAAAACTAATGTACATTGTGGAGTCAATGGGAATTAGTCATTCATTTTTTTAAGTTCAGAGATGATATATTATGGGAAAGGTACCTAACCAATATTGTGAAGATCTGAAGGATGGCCTGGAGAAGGAACGAGAGCTCACAAAAAGAAAAGAAGTTTTACTGTATAAGGAAAAGAGTGAAATAACATGGATTTAAAAAAAAAAAACCTGAAACACTATAGATTTTCAGCTTCTCATAAGGAGTACTGAAGAAAGAGTGTTCACAGCAGCAGACAAACATGATGGAAGCTAAGAAAAACTCTTAGACAAGGATAAATGGCTTTTTAAACTCTTAGTTTGTTTATTTTCTTGAAAAGAAGACAAATAGGAACAGGCATGGCAAAAAGTATATTAAGAAGTAATGAAAGCTATAAAGAAGGTCAACTGGGAGCTTTTCTTCTTCTCTTCCATAATACAATAAAATGAAGTAGTTATTAAATTGAAATGGGGCAAATTAGGAACTGATAAAAGGAAAATAATTTTTCTCACACAACACATAATTAGATTTTGGAAGTCCTTGCCACAGAATTATGCTAAGGCCATAAATTTAACAAGATTCACAAAGGGATGAGATTTCACACAGATAAATTCTTGAGATACACAGTAGTTGAAACCAGGAATTTTACTTCATGTAGACAAAGAATTACTTGAAGTGATTTAAATCTCCATGTTTCAGATACTAAGACAAACTTAATGAGTGCTTCACAGATGACCCCTATTAGTCAGAATGTTGGACTAAGCCATACTAGAGCTCTCCTTCAGTGTAGTGCCTCCCAGGTACTTATGTTTCAAATATCACTTCTCATGGCTATAAAGCTGGAGGAATAAGTCCACACTGCCAGGCAGGTAACAAGAAGTTTGGGGTCAGGGAGTTGAAGGGAAAAGAGTAACTAAGGGATCAAACTAAAGGACTTTCCAGTTACTCATCTTTGTGGTCTACAGCCACAGATACCACAGCTGAGGAGAGATTGCACATGGAAAAAGTGTGCAGAGACTGTTTTGGTCTCCTCCATCTTCACTAGTTACTTGTACAGTCATAAGATAATTTTTTAAATGTTGATCATGAAACATAACAATACAGCAATTGTCATAGAAAATACAGTAACTGATTAGTTAAAATATTGGAAAATGTGACCCTATGCAAAGTCTGTTACATTTCTTCCCTAAGTTTTGGAAGTCAGAAGGTCCAGGAATGTAAGTGGATGTCTCCCTTTTTCAGTGGCAGTAGTGCTCAAGAAAGAAGTTTGGGTGTTTTTATGAAAACCTAATTCACAGAGAAAAGTCAGAAAGTAGCTGCTTGATCAACTAATCATGAAACATAAAAATATTTAAATCAGAGTATTGCAGACATATATGAAGGCAGTGTCAAGGAAATAGCATGAGAGCTAAATGTAATCATGGGAAGAAGAAGAAGGAAAAGAGTTGACAATTGCAAGAACAGAACCAAAACTATCAAGGAGATCCTGTAATCAATGATTTGGCCTAGCAGGAATACAGAACATTTGCAAAATAAAAGAAACACTGCTCACAAGTATATAGAAGCTGCATATTAGACAGCCTTTGTTGGGCTATGCTCTGTGGCAAGATGTATGTCAGGAGTTTAGGTACACAGAATTTCATTTCTTTTTGCTCTTCTAGCTTACAATTGTTTATTGAACTTCAGTATTGATTTACTTCCAAATCACATGCTGTACCTTCTTGCACTATTGCTTTTTTAGGCAAACACTAACAACACTACAAGATGGAGCTCATCCAGAGTGCTTGCTAATTCATCAGTAGTGGGAGACCTATGTGTTTTCAAGCAATGCAAATTGGTTTGGCTTCTGCACAGCTCCTACTTTTTTCAAACACTGATGGCAAAGAACATTTCCCAGGATTCATATCAAGTATTCATTTTAGCAGCATTAATTTATGATGTGCTTTATTCCATTCTACTCGGTGCAACATGACTTATTCAAAAAGCAAGCAATTTTCCAAAGTAAATATTCATTTTCCATTCTAACAGTGATGTTCTGGGTGGATTTTGAGAAAGGGGCATAGTCTGGAAAATATCTCTTCTATAGTTTTCACTTAGGTATCATTCATGGCAGCATTAGGATATTTTAAATGTCTATCCTTTCCCACAGCATTTTAAAATGTAAAGTTGTATCCATTGTACAAGATAAGTTATGAAGTAAAATCATGATTTTCCAAATGAACACCCTTAATTTATTTTTACTGCTGTTATTTTGGTCTGCTTCTTCGGCCTCCAAACACTGTAGATGATTGTAGCATCGCTCAGCTTAAAGAGAAGAGCATTTTTCAATAGGATGCTGGAGCAGTTGTCAGCAGGTCACTTAACCCCCTTAACGATCTAGGCAGCATGTCAATGTAACTGTGTCTCACTAACACACCGTGACAAAAGATACACTTGATACTAGAATGGGTAAAAATGTAATATAGGCATAAAGAATGTATATATTGTTACCACCGTTCTAGTAAATCCAAAAGTAACTGATCGCCTATGTTTTCACAGAGCTTAAGCCATTTACCCTTTCTCTAACCACATCAGTGAGGTCAGAGCCATTAACACTTCTGCATTACTAGTGTTTGTCCATTAGGATTGAATATTCAGAAACAATCATGTTGCACTGCTGATAAAAACTGGACACTCCTGCAGGCTAACTACAGGCATCAATCACCAATGTAATCTGAAAACCTGAACCCCCAAACTGACAGCCTCGGTTTTGACTACATTGACCAAAAAACAACCCAAACAGAACAGAAACAAGCAAACTAACTAACTAAATGCATTCGAGGTGGAAAAAAAATAAGAATACAAAAGCACACACAAAAAAAAAAAATCTGTAAGGGTCAGCAGCTCAGAACATCCTGCTCTGTTTCATTTTCACAGTAACTGCAGCTTGCGCGAAGCTAACATTATTCAGCATAAATAACACTTGGGAAATTTCAGAAGACAAATTGCCTCCTGCAATGTGACATCAAGGTGGTGTAATGAATTTCATACACAAATTTTATACACAAAATGTATTTGAGACATAGGCCTGAAAGTAGAGGGCAGATTTGAACTGAAAAGCAAAACCAACCTGAGCTCATGCATTAAATTAGACATATGTAAGATGGTGGTTCTGAAAAAAAAAAAAAATGGTAATTTCCAAATGATTACAAAACCTTCTACTGATAATTATGTGTTGTCTTCAGTTATACTCCTTAGTCAAAAATTTCATTTCTGGGGGTGAAAAATGGCATTTTCAAATATTAACAACAGCACCTTTGAACAGGTGTTTCAAATTTCTGCTTGTCAAGAACAATGACCTCTCTATAAAAATTCTCTTTTCCACACTCAGCACCTATTTTGTTCATTCCTAATAAAACAAAAAGCGAATTAAGTAGATGGCAACATTTTTGTGGGTGTGTTCTATTAATTTAATTCTATAAAACAGAAGTAGATTTTGCTCAGCAGCTTTGCAAACCTGCATGCTGAATTTGAGGTTTCATCAGCTCTTAGATTTTTTCACCATCAAAAAAAAGATAAATTACCACAGCTATCTTTCCTTTTGGAGCAAAAATACAAACTATTTAATAAAAAGTATTTTCAATACCTTGAGTTATGTACAGATAGTATTTCAAACCACTTAGATTTTCCCATGAGAGATCACTTTGTGAAATAACATCCAAGGAAAAAAAATCTCACTCCTTAGGTATTTTTCTCTTTAAATTTAATCCTGACCTTGAAACGAACTGAATAAATTCTATGTGGATCTAATGGTTACTAAAATAACCTATTTATAAGAGGAAGCTACATAGCCATTGAAATATTTATAAATAGATGGTGCATATAGAAATACTAAAACTGATTTTGCAGAAAAGCATGATTGTAAGAGATCTGCAGCTGTTCTCAAGCTTTAGCATTGCTTATGTGAGCCAAGAGATTTTTGTCTAGTATTGAAGTTGAATTAGCTTCATGGCTTGTTTCTCATCCCCGTGGGTAAACCCCTGACGTACACAGACCAGGCAAAAAGCTTACCCTCCATTTGATTTTCCCAAAATTGAAGTGCTTTAAAAAATAAGCATAAATGTATTTCAAAACCCAACTGCTTTGGCCCCAAATCTAGTTTTTCTTGGCAGGGTGCACTTGTTTTTAATCTGAATGCTAATATTTTACAATGCAGCATCAGATCTAAAATACTAATTTACATTGTGCCAGAGATCTATAGTATTTCAGTACCAGTCAATCAGCAAATGATTGGATCAGTGCTTTTTGTTTCAAGGGAACATTAAACTAGAACATAATGCTGCAAATTATTCTGTAGATGATAAGTACCAAAATGTCTAGAACTGAATGCATTATGAATGTCTCAAAGAGAGGGGAAGCAGGGTAGAAGAAACAGTTGTGTGATTTTAGATCAAGTTAAATATGTCTAAGAAACATATGCACAAATGCAACTCTGAAGGAGAACAAACCTTATGAAATTCTGAAATAAGATCTTTATAAATACTTTGGAATACATTGAAAATTGAAGATATTTGAAGGCTTGGAGCTTCAGTTTCACCTTCTATTTCTGCCAGCACACCTTGCTATAAGTAGAGAAATGATTTACCCTGTTTCACTACTACGTGAAACATATTAGTTGTAGTTAGTCCTTTTTTTATTAGGCAGAATTCCTGACTGGACTTTCTTTTATATGACTGTAAACCAAGGTATAGTATTAATTATTGGATGTTCATTACATTTCTTTAATATACTGGATTGTATTTGGTTCATCAGAAATAAGTAACCTGATACTCATGCATAAGGCTAATAAGCCTTGTGCAGTCAAAACTCGTGCTACAAAATGTGAGAGTGAAAGAAACTGTCCCAGTTGAATCAAGGAAAATTACAACTTTTAACCAGGCATTTAGGTTCCTTACTAGCTGAGAAAATGTAATGAAAAAACTAACTTTTTAACCTGTTTAAGCAAAATTATTTCCCAGACACTAATAGAATATTTGCATGAATTTGCATAGCTAGCTAATTTTAACAACATATTTAAGACTATTTAACATGAGGAAATCCTTTTCAGAGATTTTATTGCAAATTTTTAAGGAGATATAAATTTTAGCAGAGAATAATATATGTATTCCACAGTTTTTACAGCCAATAATTTTTCCCCAAGTTCTTTCAGTTTTTTAATGTGATGGAAAGACTTGTCTTTTAAAATGGCCTAGCTGAACTACTGCATAAGTGAACAAACAAAAAACAAAACCAAAAAACCCAGATACATACATTCCTCCTTTCAGCACCCTAAGCAAAGTATCTCCAGTTAAAACTCATTAATAAAATAATCAGCTGGGTACTTCCCCACTTACTGGACAAGTGCAGTTCCTGATGATGTGAAGTTCTACCTTACATTCTCCTGGGACACATTCATTATTCCAAGTCAAAACCCTCATTTTCTATTAATTCAAGTCTTTCCTATCATTATTTATCTCAATGTGCCTTCTGAGTTGGTACAGTCTCCATGAGATATTTCATGGACCTGACACACAGCTTATAAAGGCAGACCACAAAGATCTGGTGGGTCATGTAAGGAAACTCCTTTCTACTGCTCCAAATCCCTCCCTTGCCTTCCCAAAAACATGAGACCTCACTCACCAGTTCACATAATGAGGTGAGAAGGGAGGATGTGGCTGAGGGAAGATAATACTAGATTTACATGGCTCTCCTCTGTTCATCCATACAGTGAATGAAAGAAGTCAGGAGAAGTCTGGAACAGAGAGAGAACACACAAAGGAGCTATATCACAGCAGTGCAGCCTCTTTCCTTTCAAATATCATACATACTGAGAAGAGCAAACTCATGCTTACAAAGCAAAAAGGGCCAAAGAGCTGTATGAGATAGAAATGTTACAGCATGGGAACACGAGATCAGCAAAACCTGTATCTCTTCTTGACATCTGCAATCACAATTATTTAAGAAACTAATGAAGAATGCAGGGAAGGAGGACAGCAATACAGTGGTTATGAAACATTTAAACATTTAACAGTGCTACTGGAGCCAAAGACTAAATTCCTCCAGAACCAGGGGTAGGTTATATGCAAGTACTGTTATGAGTGTTTGTGTACACTTGAAGAATGGCCATTGCATACAGATACTAGTTTTCATACTGAGATACATATATTTTCAAGTATTATGCTTGATTTTTCCCATTTCTGTAGCCTTTTCATTTTGCTATGTAGGGATTGACTTACAGTATACTTTATAATATAGTTACTATGATAGTGCTAGCTTATAGTATGTGTTTTATATGAAGTTTAACAATGCAGAAGCTTTATTATTTCATATCCCTTCACTGTGGATTTTTATTTTAATACTGGGATTTGCTTTAAAAAATATTAATGATCTTGTAAGCCCAAGTAGCTGACCAAAGATTACTGAGCACAGAAATAATATTATCAGTCCAGGGCAGGATCACAATTGAACAGGAAAAATCTCTATTAAAACTAACACTATAATCATGAATCCACAAGCAAATCCATCTTGCTGTACTCCATCTGGAGAAAGTGTATAGGGAAAATCATTTTCTCAAGTGTTTTTTGGGTTTTTTTTCATTAAAAAAAAAAAAAAAAGCCCTGCTAGTTTTAGTAGCACAAGAAGCTAGCTTAACTTTCTTTGGATTCCTGTTTCTTATTGTGATACATGCATGTATTCAGCAATCTGGTTTAGTTTTAGTTCAGTTGTACAGTGATACATCAGTAATATCTGGGGTCCTACTTAACTCCCTGTGTGCCTAGTGTTATTGTACTTCATATTTAATTTGCCGAGAGCGTGTTTAAACACCTGATTTAATTGAGTCTGAAAAGCAGCAGAAAAAGGTTTGGATTGGTAGTAGGGCAGGGTGGCCTGTTGAGGTCCCTCTCCTNTTCTATGATTCTACGATTCTCTGTAGGCATGGCTGGTACCTATTTGGTATCTGGGGCCTTTTTTCTTGCAGCAAGTCACAGACACAGAGGCTCAGGGACAAGACAGAGTGCAGCTCTTGTGAAATGTTTTGCAATGGAGTTGGAATTCCAGTTATTGATAGACAGATCAAATCTTAATTCGGGGGAAATTTAAATAGAAAAATAATAGCTTTATACACTGTTTTTTGAGCCTGTACCCAACATTATTAAAACAATTCTCAGAGCTGCCCCAAGCAACAGCATCAGCCCAACCACTGGGCACAAAAGCTGAGAAACTTGTTCTGGTAGAAACTTGAGTTGGGAAGTTAAAGGATATAATAGAATTTCTACATGAAGAGGTGGCACTTTTCTCCCTGAGCTGATTTTGATTCAGTTCTCTACTTGGTGCTTTGACAAAAAAAAAAAAAAAAAAAAGGTGCTTTGTTCCATATCTTTTACTTATTATTTATTATTTAGTCTGTTAGGATATACATTATAAAACTTGAAAACTTGGACTATATAATTCCTTTCTATTCATAATTAAATGCAGTATATGTTCACAGATAACAACTCAAAAGCATTGAGTATATGGGAAATCGAGGACAGCAAACAAAGACAATCTAAACTAAAAACAAACAACCAACCCACACCACCATAGCAACAACAAAAATCCAACCCCAAACCAAAACACAGAAGACAGATAAAGCATCAATAGTGCAAAATGGAGCAGAGTGTAACAGCAATCGGGAAAAATAAGGTGGAAAACAAAAATGTTGTTACAGCAGTTGAGATAAATTATGACATTTTTAAGTACAAAGAAACCCCAGGTTATTATAGGAAACAGTATGATTTCTAATGGCATGGGTATTCTAGTGAGAGAAGGAAATATACAGCAGACACTGCTTCTAGAAAGTGACATGAATGATTCTGTGAAGAAAGAATAAAATCTGTAGGAAATCAGAAGCACTGCAAAAACTGAACATCTGAAGACTGACAAAAATGACAACATCAGAAGGCTTCTAAAGAAAAATACTTCACAATCTTGGAATGATTTAATTTTAAGTGGCAAGACAGAGAAGAAACATTAAGAAATATCTTTAAAAGCAAGAAGGCAGGTGACAATTTCTGGCTGATAATATGATCTCTCAATTACCACATGCTGCCATCAATTATTTCTATTTCCTAATAGAGATTTGTTTTAATATAAATAAAAGCAAAAACTAGTAACACAGTACTTTATATATGCAAAATACTGTGCAATCTACAATCAAGATGAATTAATATCAGACTACCAAGATGATATGCACAGTTATCTCAGACCAACCACTGTGTCAGTAACAGAAACAAAAAGCTCAAGAACTGATAGTGCATTTCTTCCAGTTGGTGAATTTTAGCCTTCTCCATATGGTCCCATCATCTTGCAACAAAGAAGACATAATATCTTGGTATAAAGTATTGGAAGTAATTGCAATCCACACTTCTAATCTCCAAGTTAATATCCTATGCTGTAAAACCGATGAGCATTTTGGATTGGTATTCAAAATGTGCAACTTAAACAGGCAGAAAATTTGAACAGGTTTGAAAGCATACCCAAAAGCCTTAAGTCAGACTTACAGTCTACCTGTGTTGAGATCTTCCTGTAAGCCATGTTGCTGTAACACAACAGAAGCTAAACTGAAAAATATGTGCATTTTTATATAGCTTTTGCTTTTACACTGTGTTCTTATGCTCCAGCTCGTTTCCCTTATGACCTACATCCTTAATGACAACTGACAGTCCAGGAATTTTATCATCTTGATTATCATTTTTGTAATGGACTTCCTGAGAAAACGTGTTGTTTTGGGCCAATCTCACTTGCCAAAGTATTGTAGACCCAATGTCTGAATCTAGCATTCCCAACTTGTGAATCATTCAATCATTATTACCATTCAAAAGCAAATATTCATACTTCCAGGCAAAACAGCATCTAAAGATTGCCTTCTATATTTAGAAACAGAAGGAAACCCTATTTTGTGACCATCATTTATTCTGTTGCATTCAAAACCTAACTCAGGGTTGACTTTACTCTTTGGATGCAGTGATTTCTGAATCACATATCAAGAAACCTCTCCTACATTTTTGCAGCTTCTTTGTGACCTATCTCATAGGCAAAAATAAAATCTGCCTCATTATTGTAACAGTTACCAGAGGATAAATGGGTTGGCCTGCCCCGTTTCCCTCCCAGAACAGAAGTGAGAAACTACCACACAAAAAAGAACTCCAGGTTGCAATAAAGAGTTAAGATAGGGTTGAGATAAGAGAAGAGATTTATATAAAATAGATAATGATCATAATGCCCAATTACCTTACCTTAGCCTACTCACAGAAAAAGCACAGTGAAATGGGAGTGAGGGGGGAACCAGCAAAAAAAAAAAAACCAAACAAAAAACAACCCAAAACCACCCAGCATAAAACAGAAAACCAAACCCAGCATAAAACAGAAAACCAAAACCAGTAGCTACCCAACTCCCACCCGTATCACTGCCATTCCTGCAGAGAAGAGCCAAGGCCCAAAACCCATAATCAGCAATTAGAGCAGAAAGCCTTTCATGTTACAATCTAAACTTCAAGCCATGAGAGGGTGGTTTTGAATAACAGCAGCAAATTTTAATTCAACCCATGGCCATCATCGTCATCTTGATTGGGATTTAGACCTTAGCTATTGACAAGTATCACTAGGAGAATTAAGGTTACACCTGGATATGCCCTGAACATTCATGGCTTTCATCCTGCCTTGACTTATGATTTCATTCAGAGTTAGAAACCACCTTGTTACAGCAAATATGCAGCTTGCTGCAGACGTAGTGCCTAAATATAAAACAAAAATGCTTCCTTTTTATTGCTTCCCCTTTTCAATGTTGCTTCACTGGATACACCTAGAGTCATAGCCAACCTCTCAGAACCAGACCCTTACACTGGCTTCTCTACAATCATAATCAGTTTGTTGCCATTAATTATACAATGCTATGATTAGAAACTGACACATGTTGAGTTGCTTAACCATTTGCAAAGCTCTAGAGCAAGAGATACACACACAGTATTTGCCTTATGTACAGACAACAGAGCTATGAGCAGAGAGTGGTCTGAGCACAGAAGTCATCTGAAAAGTAATGCACTTTGTTAGTATTTTCTCAAAAAAAAAAACAAACCCTATTGCATTATGTTAAATACCCTGAGGGTTTAGCATAAAACGTGACTGGAATGAATTTAAAGGGGAAAAAAAACAACTTTCTGTCTCATTAGATGATCTGAGTTTCAAAATCTGTTCTAAAAGTGTTGTAAAGTGTGTAGTGTTGTAGATTAATGCACTGAATACATTTCCACGGTGCTTGATGTGTTTCATAAAAGGTCCATTTCAGAAGTGTGCTGTATTATAGGTGAACAGTCGCAGTAAATAATCTTGTTACAGAAACCTAAGCAATTTTTACAAGGCGTATTTCTGGCTGACTGAACAATTTATTCTCCAGATGTCACATTGTATTTTTCCAATATAAAATGAAACAGGTTTTTTTTTTTGGTTTTTTTTTCCCCTTTCTTTCTTTCTTTCTTATTTTTTTTTTTTTTAAGGCAGACTCTTTTGTTTGGTGAGATTGAATGATAGGTACTTCCTTAAAGAGAAGTATCTTTTAGTAAAACCTAAACTTTATGGTATAAAATTTGCACTATATGTGATTACTATATGCAGTTTATAATTTAATTTTCTTTAGAGTGATAAAAGACCGCAGCAAAGTGTGAACATTGCAGAAGATAGCTGTGTTTGCTTAGAAAATAGGAATCATTAGCTCTTGAACTGATCATCCATGTTGATTCTAGAGGTTGCAAGCATCTTGACTAGCTCTGTGTATAGTTAAATCTGTGTTACTTCAGATGTTACCCAGTAATAAACCCATCTGCCATATTACAGGCCCCAGAAAATTACATGATAATGTGATATGATAAGAACTGCTTCTCTACAAGGCAAGGGCAATTAAAAACATTTTCACTAAGAAGACACCATCAGTAGAGATAAACAGGGTAATTTTCCAGCACATATTTTCTTGGCTTCAGGAAGGAAACACTTTCCCAGGAAGCTCTCACCCAGGAAAACTCACAGATTACCAGCAACCTTTTTATTGATGAAAAAATGGAAAAAAATAACCCTATACATAAGAGATCATGTATTTTCTTGGTCTGCTTTCTTGATTATACACATGAAAAAAATAGTGTCAAAGGATAAATTGCCATAGTTTTAAAAACATTGCCCGTCTTACTCATTGTTTTTTAATCATATGTTTCTGTTTCTCTTTCTGTCCACAAAGCTGTGTATTCCTACAGACCCAAATAAGAGTGCCAAACAGTTGAATTCTAGAACTGCTGGTCTGTTAATACATTTGCTTAGAGAAAACTGCATTTGAACCAATAAACATTGCCTTTAAGGGGTGATGGAGTTCCAAAAGTCTCTTCTTTAAATGAAGCTGGGTTTTACAGATAACAGACCTAAGATGAAAAGTCTTTCTTTGAGTCAATCCTATCTATGGTTTTCATACATCAGTGCCTTTTTATGAACACTACAAACATATTTGGGTCCTGCTATATTCAGGGTCATACTGGAAGATACTATCTGACTCATCTCAAAAGTTTCTCTGCTCTTCTCACCCCACCCAACCTTTTATGCAAAGCCTGCCAGTAGACAGCTCCCCTAAAAAAGCATAGAAATGCCCAAAGGCAAATATAGATACAACACTTAAGCAAACCATTGCTCAAGTAGATTTCTCTTTGAATAAAATATTTTTTATTGGTCTAATATCTTTCTGCCTACAGACATTTTTGGAGATATTTATATGTGTAACTACCTTTTCTTTGCTTAAAAGCCCTTTAAAAACCAGGTATTCCATGAAAAATTCCAATTACAGTAAAAAAATTTCCAGTGAGTGATTTGTTTGACCTGAGACCTAACTCCCTATTCTGTATTTAGGTGTTTGAGGTGTATGAGCCTTGCAGCTATGATTTTTAGATGGTGCAGAGGTAATGGATATCTGGCTTTCGTAAGGGACTTTATATGTGCTAACAGTAAAAAATTAGTGGCTATGACTGTGAACAGAGATCTACCTTCTAAATAATAAAATAAAAATTCTTGCCTGAAACTGCATGCATATGTCAGACTTTCAAGACCTTGATTCTGGGTTCTTATCTAAGACAGCCCTTAACAATACTTTCGATTTCAGCCTAAATTATTTAAAGGGCAAAAGAATCAAGTTGAAACATAAAATAAGCAGGTTTCAGCAAGAACCAAAATCATCTTACCGAGAAAATTCATTTGTCTCTGGAGATTTTTTTGTTCTTTTATCAGAGGATCCTACATGAAAACATAATTAAACTTGCTACAAAAAAATACTTTTTTTGCTCAAATTTTTTTGTTTTGTTTTGCTTTTGTTTTGGGGTGGGGTTTTTTTGTGGTCTGTGTTACTGTCTTAAGGTCAAATTCTCAGTTAGTGGTAGGGGTTGGGCTATTTTGTTGCTTCCACAAGAAAGTTCATAACACAGTTCAGAAAAGCTATTGAGAAAATGCAGTCTTCTTCAACTGTCTGCTTTAATCCTGACTGTGGAAAGTCCAACTATTAAAGAAACACAGCACTGAAGATGTCACCTATATTCCCTGTAATTCAGCTGAAAGGTGACAAAGCTATTATTAACCAAGGCAAGATTTTAGCATTCTAGGATAGAGCAGAATTTGGGTAAACCAGTGATGACAATGCTTCCTGAGCTTGCAGAGGGGGTTGGTGTCAGAGAGGAACCTAAAACCAAAATATGGATTAAGATAGTTTGCTCTCNAACTTTCTGATTTTTCTGAATTACTAAAGTTCCTGTAAGCATCCTTGTGAAAGATTTTCCTGACCGAATTTCTGAACCCGTCTAACTAATTTTATATAGAGTTGTGGGCAGGGCTTTCTGGGAATAAAACAACTGCATATTTTAATTCCTGTCTCATGAATTCTCACAACTGATTCACATGGACAACAGTGAACTGTTCCAACTGTTCTTTTTCACTAAGAATTGCTTTTAGACCACTCAAGACAGTCCAAATACAGAATTTCATACCAAGTAGATACTGAAAAAGACCAAATACATGACTGATTTTTGTAGACTTTACGGTTAGGAGGCTTAGGGAAAGATGCAACAAACCACGTTAAAAAATTGCAAAAAAGTACATTCCCCACACTTTGGAGCCTAAGATTACTGAAAAATGGACTTAAACCTAAGTAACAGTCAAGTTGTAAAGCAGAATTGCCTCTGGAGAGGGAACACTTTCTTTGAGCTCACTCTCACAACATTTGTTTTTTCTCATTTTCATTGGAGTTCCTACCTTTGATTCTGATCCTGCAACAGAGGTGAGCAAATTGCTGCAAGGAGAGAATATTCATCTGAGAACCAGAATGTTGATCACAGTACTTAGTGCTGGGTAGTGTATGCAAAGGCCAATGTACAATGGCAATGGTTCACTAACTCCTCAGCGTCTAATTCACTTCCCATGTCCCTTAGCAGGCTTTGGAATTTTATTCAAGTCTATTATTTTTTTTAGGGTGAATCAGGATAATTGGTCTGGTCACTCTTCGTGCCTGAGAGCTGGAAGGTCTCTGATAGCCTTCTTATTAAGGTGATAACCTGTCAAACACATGAATGTGCTGTGATATCCTCAGTCTTGACAGACAGTCCCCTTTGGCCTACAGTGGAGGTTGTATCAGAATTTCTCCTTCTAAGTCCAAGGGCGGTGAATGAGGAAAGGAGGTTGAGGCTTTTCTATACGTGACCCATTATTCATATTCAGATAATGGTAAGCACCATGAAGAATCCTTTCATTGCTAGCAAGCTATGAATGATTATGGAATAGCTATTCTGAATTTTGCCTATTAGCTAAGTTCAAATAGATTTGAATGAGTTTTTCTTGCCTAAGGCAGAAGCAATGCACAATCAGATGAAAGCAAAGCAGTACCTCCAGGATCTTTCCTGGTTAAGTTTTCAGTATGAACACCAGACAACTGTGTGGCTTTGCATTCCCTGCTGTTGGTTCATCAAAGTGCCAGTCCTGAAATGAGGCAAGAGCTTTGGAAGTCATGAAAAGTGCTAGAAACACAGGAGCTACACAGTGATGGACTGGACATTGTAACAACATATCCAGCACACGGGTCAGTGAAATGAGGCCTTCTTATCTTTAAAATAAGCTGTGTGGCTTGTCTTTGCATGCCATTCTTTGTTACTTGCTTTGGAAGAGGTGTGGAGAAAAACAGAAACACAAAGTTACATCTGTAAAGTACACTACCCAGCAGCAGGTGGCATGGAGATCAAAAAAAGGCAGCATTATATAGCTGAGGCATAACAATATGGTGGTCTCACTTTAAAAAGCTTTCCCTCTGCTTCGAGGTTTTCAAGCACAAAAATTAGCCCGAGGCACCTTCGCTGCTGTCTCAGAAGCCTAGAAACTGCCTGGACCACAAGGAACATGTTTCACCATTAGTGCCACACCCCACTGAGGAGACCAATATGCCAGTGTGAGGGAGATGATGCCACTAAGACAAACTGGGAGCATAAGGATGAAGTAAGCACAGGTTTTAGAAACTTCAAACTAATTTGCATCTTCGTACCTTGAAAGTTTGCAATGAGCAATTACCAAAGCACAGATCAAGAGATTGCAATGTAAGGCATAACAGCAAAAGTATTAAAACATACATATTAATTACTATTTCTAGGAGTATTCTTAAGGTTCTGGTGAGCTTATAAAATAATAGGAAACTTCACATTGAGGCAAATTGGAAGGGAGCCCTTTCACAAAAATATCTTTAATTGGCCATCATTTGCCATGCAACAGTTTTCTCCAACTACAGACACTTGTGTCTCTGTTAACTCTGCCTCCCACACAGTCCAGTCTTCCTTTTTCCTGATCCTACAATGAGGTAATAACACTGTGCTCATCAACAATCCTATTACCATAGAAATGATAGCCATGTCACAAATTCAGCAGTCTGATTCCTCCACAGAGTTCATTAGGAATGGATGATGAGCTGGAGAAAAGCTGAACTCCTGATTAAACACAAATAGCTTTCATAATGAACTAATACAGCAATAAAATATATATTAAAATCATGTAAAGAATGAGAATATTCATATTCCAGATAAGGAACATTCATGGCATTTCATTGATGTTTGAAACTAGTTTAATTTGCTTGCAAAGTTCCCCCCTTTATTTTCAAATCCCACATATGTAATTAGTAATCATATGTGCTCCAGGATTCACTGAAAAATCAGTGTGATTGCAGCTTGTAGAACACTAGTTAAGACTCCCTATTTGTTTCCCAATAGATTTGCTGTTACAAATGCTAAATGTATATATCCAAACAAATACAGATAAATCATATTCTTTTCACCCACATCTCCATGAATTTAAAGGACATGTTATTTAGGGCCCTGACCATTCCCTTAATAGAACCATCTCCCATGAGGTGCTTGCATTTTGCCTGAGTCCCAAAAATAGACTTTTGCCTATTCCCAGTGAAGACATGGTCTCAGTAGGATACTGACACACTCCTCTCCCACTGCTTCAGTACCTTAATGAATGAATCAAAGCTAGATACTTCATCGTCTTCTGAATCAAGACCTGTATTGAGCCCACAGCCACTATAGATTGAAAAGGGCTATTTGTATCATTCAAAGCATTCATCCCAAAAGAAGCACTACCATATATGAAAATAGAAAAGTGTTCCAGTACAGTTCCTGTTCAAGGGACTGTCTTTTCATTTTAAATTCTCACGCTAAGCCTAAGTGCTAAATCCTCAATTCATACTTTACTGGAGACTTGACAACTCTGATTTCAACTGCAGTTTATTTCACTAGTAAAAGTGTGCAGTAGGGTGTGCATACCCATTCCAGGCCATCTCTATTCTCAGGCCTGCTGCAGTGTTTCTTCTACTTCAGACTATTTAGTCAATGCCATTAATCAAAATCCTATAGCAGAAAATGCATGCATAAGTCCTACACATTTATTGCCATGGCAACAATTCAGGCTCTTGTTCATATGTCAAGCTACATCAGTGGAGATAAATTCTATTGTTTTCACACTGACAGTTCTCTCTGTGTTGGACTTAATCCATGGAAAAATATAGCTTTGCCTCTTATTAAAATAAAACACAGACCACCCAACTCTCAAAATCTCATTCTTCACATAGTATAACTGAACAATCTGAACAGTTATAAAATTACAGTTTGATATTTGGGTTTATGATAGTAATTAAAGTGTAAAAAAAAAAATGGCCCAGTCCTCATGATATTGCTTTTATCCGTGGGACTAGTTAGGAATTTAATTCTTCATGAAAAGATGAGCTCATTGCTGTGAAGCTAAATAGCTATGATACCAGAGCACTGTGTTCATGAATTAGATTGCAGTATTTTAAAATAAATGCCTTTTAAGCTTTAAGTGAAGTTGATGTAATTCATTTTCCAACTTAGCTGTAGATACTGTATTTTTTATAACATTAAAATTAATGATTAATGAATACTATCCAGAGAGGGATTTTATATTTCATTTGGCTCATGACAAAATGCACTCTCATGTGGGTGATTCACAAGTGTGAAAGAAAGACAAGCATATTTTTTTTTTTTGTGCATAAGCCTCTATAGATTTACTTGTGTATGCTCTATTATGAGTAAGTCTTAATACCCAACATGATTTTATGAGGTTTTGCTGTGTGCTAGACCACAGTTTTGATTCCTATTATTTCCACAAATGCATTATCACAGACTAATGAGAAACCAGTCTCTTGTTAATAAAATATTTTTGATGCTTCATACTCTCATTATTTCCTGTGTACAGTGCATCTTGTTTCCTGGAAAGGCACAAGCCTCATCTTACCACTAAAGACATATCCTTTTCAATCTGACCCTTTTTTCACTTCCTCATGCAGATTTAAGTCCCTAATTTTACATCATGCTTCATATTGACAAAGCCTATTACCATGATATACTATACTGGAGTTCATTTCAACTAATATCCACCACTACATCTGTTACTGTCAGTACCCGGCCTAAGTTCCTGTGTCAATGAAGATGAAGACAACAATTATATTTACTTATTGTTGTGCCATGTTATGCCAGTATCAGAAACTGCTTCACATACACACTGTGTGTGACTAGCATCAAATATATATATATTTTTAAATGGGGGGCTTTGTGTAATTTGTAAATATCCTGTGAACTTCATTCATATTAATGAAGCAGCGTTTGCACTTTACTGGCATTTTTATGCAAATCACAGTAACTCTTTGTGTGCCATGCCTCTATACGTGACACAGGCCACAGCTCTGTAAGCCAGACTTATTTCCCCAGAGGAGCAGCACAGTCTGGGTACAGAGCATGCCCTTCACCCAAAAAGGGAGAACGTGGGGTTCTGAGGAAGCACAGCATGTATCACATAACTTGTCAATTTATTTTTTAACGTTGCCATGTTCTTAAGAAGCACAAACAAAATGTCTTTCACTGTCTGAGCAAATGAGAGCAAAATCTCTTTTCTTAACTCCAACAAGCAATGTCTTACACTTCTTCTCTCTGCTCCAATTAAAAGCATCACATTTCCTGTTACTTCTAAAACCAGACATACACTACTTCCAATAAAATATATATTTTCAATAGTAATATTTAAAGCAGAACAAAAACAGCTTTCTCCCATACACATAAATCACACATCAAAATAAAAATTTGGTTCCCAGTTTAGCACTGCCCTCTGGTGATACATATCTTGGATGTGTATGTGACCCACTTCATTAGTGTATCTGTCTGGACAAGAAATAAAATTAAATCCAGGCATTTAAATCTAAGAGAGGGATTCTTTTAAAAAGCCTTGTTTAACTACTTTGGCTGCTAACATCTCAAAGATAAATATTTCCACTAAGCTCTCAAGCCTAAAGCTTTCTATGTGCATAGGCAGAATTAATTCCTTCTTGGTAGTGTTGAGATGGTTCTGCTGTCTTGCGGATTCATCCTGTCATCTTCTTCAGGAATCCCTTCCACAGAAGTGGATTCTCAGCTTCCTAACATACATCTACAGGAGCACTGACAACTTCAGCCACGCTTTCTTTGAAAGACTTCGGCATCTACCATCAAACAAGTGTTTTAAACCATAAATCTGTCTCTAGGTGATTGTATCTGAGTTGCAGGGAGTCATCTTAATCCCAGAAGGCTGAAATTTATGAATCCTTTTCCAGCAGATGGTTTCCTGCAACATTACTGCCTGTTTGTGTATCTCATTAGGAGGCATCAAACTACCACACTATTATTGTAGAGCCCAGTGTTTCTTAACATTTGAAAATCCATTATGCTGTAAACTTCTTCCAAGAAACTTTTTGCCATAAAAGTCTTGTACCATGATGGCTTTTACCTACAATTGCATAAGACCAGGTTAATTTTTAATATTCATTTATCACTACTAAAGATTATAAATCTCCAATCCTAACCTACCACACTGAAAGACATTAGTCCATTGTTCCTATCATGAGACTAATGCGCAATGCTCCCTTACAAATGGATATTGTGTACACCTGGAATGAAAGGTTGTATGGAAAAAGGTCTGCCACGTATTTGCTATCTGTGTTAAAAATCTTTACAAGGCTCATTTACAGAAACTATCAGGTGCTGGGCTCCTTTCAAAATCTGCCCTTTTTTATGTGTGGGTGTCTCCCGCTGTTGGTGAAGATGCATTAACAAGAAATGATACAAGGTGGTGTTTGGAATATAATACTGTTGCAAGAACTGACAATGTAAGATACTTAATGATATAATTTTAAATGCAGTACGATTATATAATGGTTTGGTTTTGGTTTTTTTTTTTAAACATGCCAACCAAAGCAATTTGTGCATCTCAAGTCAGAGTCATAGATGCAGCTAAGTGGAGAATGCCGCAAATACATGAACCTGATTTGTCTTCTTAAATGATAATCAAAACAAAAAGAATGAACTTTCCCTCCAAGT
Source organism: Ramphastos sulfuratus (assembly GCA_013399055.1). Classification (NCBI taxonomy): domain Eukaryota; kingdom Metazoa; phylum Chordata; class Aves; order Piciformes; family Ramphastidae; genus Ramphastos; species Ramphastos sulfuratus. Next base: position 83,158 of record WBNM01033162.1, on the reverse strand, counting down.
TCATTGCACAATACTTCACATTATTAATCAGAATTATGTCACAGGATTATTGCTTTGCTTAATAATGTGTTTAATGTAAATTTAATGTAAAAGATCCATGATAGAAGCAGTCAAAGCTCTATTAAAATCCTTTTGCAAAGTTCAGCCACTGTATTAGTAGCTTTAGGCTAATAGCCTAATGTTAATTTGGATTCTAATCTATTATTTTGCATGATATTTAATGTGTTTTTTTTTAATTAGATTTTTTTTGTTAGACAAAGCAAGAAAAAAACCCATATGAGTCAGAGTGCATGACTGTCATTAACTGCAGTGCATTTCTGGGACACATACAATCATAACACAACTTCTGCAGTAAATTAGTGTAGACTACACTCCAGTCAACAACCTCTGTCTCATCCTGTAAATGGAAAAGAATACATGACAATCAAGTGATAAATATCTGCCACTGTTCACACATACTGTTCCAATTTAACAGGTTCCTACCCTCTTAGCTGGTCCAGAATATTAATTCATATATTCATCCCACTGTCTGGTTCAGTCAAAGATGAATTAGACTAACGTATCCTTGATAAACTCACTTCACTCCAAATGAGAGTTTGAGAACAATTACATGATTAATTGTTCTGGGAGAAGCAATGATACAGTAACCTCCAGGGAAAAAAAAAGGGCAGAAGTATATCCAGGAGAGGATAGGTGAACACAGCACGCATCAGAAGTTACAGACAGAAAGAATAGCCATAATAAGAGATGCATTGCCTTTCCTCAACTTCCTCCTAAAATCCCAACAGAATTACAGTAATCTTAGAGTGGTGATCTAGAATAATAAAGTATTCTTCAATTTCATAAACTTTCTTAAGCTGTAAATTGGTCTCTCCATGCAAAATTACTAAGAAGTCAAAGAAAAGTTTACAATATAAAAATAATTCTTCAATTCAGATGGAGACTTGTATCTTTAGAATACAGTGAAAATAAACTTAGAAACAAGAACTAAAGTAGTATTTCTTTGGTCTTCATTAAATGAGGAGTATGTACACATTGCTTTATTTTTATCCTCCCTGTTCATCTATTTGGCCAAACCTTGTTCTTGCCAGCAAATATTCAGTAGACTGTCCTAAAATTACTGAAGAGTTATTTCAGGTAAGCTCACTGAGATAAACCACAGCTTAATCTGAAATACCTTGAAAATTTATGGAGCTAACAGTACAGAAAATTAAAAAAGCATCACTTTTGTGAAGCTCCAAAAGTACTGTTGTTTGGGGTTTTTTTTTAAACAACCAACCAAACCCAACAAAACAAAACCCAAATGAAAACCTACCAGGACATTTTGAAAATTATGAGCTTGTTGTTCTGAAAGCTGTTTTATTTTTATCAGGGGCATAACCATACTCTACTATTTTAACATCACTGATTCCACTGAAAAACATAAACCTTGGAGTAAAAAAAAAAAAAAAAAGTCTGGTTAAATGGGTTTTGAATTAAATATATAAGGTATCTAGACAACAGTAGATACCAGGAGCAACAATTTTCCATTCTTCATTTTGAAGTACTGAATAATCAGACTTGTTTCAAGGCTCATTTTCTTACCACTTGCTTAGGCCTCTGCATGCTTTTTGCCTTGAGGAAGAAACTAATCTTATCTGAACAACATATAACAACATTATGCTGGCAGTCAGAACACATCTCAGAAAAGAACAATACTGTCGCTGTCATTCAGTAACAAAAAAAAAAAAATACTCTGGTGGTACAGAATTCTGTGTTGCAGAATTGAGCTCTAGAATATCATAAGCATATACTATTTCCAGCTAGTGATATATTTTAAAAGATTTTCTGTCAATGCATCATGAAGTGGACAGCTGTTGATAAGAAATCTGCATCAATCTCCAATTCATTTCTCAAATAATCCTCTCCATGCTAGTGTTGGTGGAATAGATGTGGGACATTTAATTACTTCAGCTTTTTTTTCCCCCTGAAATAGCACTGGTGACAGTGAAAATACAGGGGCTGGCCACAACAGATATAGCAGCAGTGAGTTCTCTTCTGCTAGGTCATTGAGGTACTTGAACGTGTCCAGAGAAGGGCAACGAGGCTGGTGAGAGGCCTCGAGCACAAGCCCTATGAGGAGAGGCTGAGGGAGCTGGGATTGTTTAGCCTGGTGAAGAGGAGGCTCAGGGGAGACCTTCTTGCTGTCTACAACTACCTGAAGGGTGGTTGTGGCCAGCAGGAGGTTGCTTTCTTCTCTCAGGCAACCAGCACCAGAACAAGAGGACACAGTCTCAAGCTGTGCCAGGGGAAGTTTAGGCTGGAGGTGAGGAGAAAGTTCTTCACCGAGAGAGTCATTCCCCACTGGAATGGGCTGCCCAGGGAGGTGGTGGAGTCACCGTCCCTGGAGGTGTTCAAGGCAGGTTTGGACGTGGCACTTGGTGTCATGGTCTAGTCTTGAGGTCTGTGGTAATGGGTTGGACTTGATGATCTTTGAGGTCTCTTCCAACCTTGGTGATACTGTGATACTATGATTTCTACTACATCTAAATATCTAGGAATCAGATCTCATGTCTAAACATAGTCTAGGTGTCCTCTTACTCACCTGGTATTTTTTGCAAAAGATCACAAAAAGTGGTAAATTGTGTTCATAATATATTTTCATGACAATTATATAAAGTGCCTGAATCATGATTAGAAATGATCATTCCAGAATCGGGTCTACTGTTCCCACAGCTTGGTTTAACTTAATATACCTTAGTTCACCACTAATGAAAGGCATTGACACTGTTCGTGCTCTATGGAAATTCATTTATATCCCTCAAGTGCTGAGATACTTTGGTAAGAAAGTTCCATATATATACCTATTAAGGAAAATAAGTGATTATCCTCCAACTCACTTGCTAAAGAACAGAAAAAAAGAATCACTTGAATTTTTTTCTCAGGGAATAGTAAAGCCAGCATCTTGAGATGATTTTTAATTAGACTCTTAAAGTTCTTTGCACACAATAAAACCCAAATGAATGGGCTCTGTGTCTAGAGACTACCAAGAAAATAGGAAAAGAAACAACCCAAACCCATAGGACCTATGATGTTATATCAAATTGAAGCAGAATCCCAGGCCTGTTCCAAGTTTGCAGCCAGACTGTCAAAGAACAGACATTATTGACTGTAAAAATAAAATAATTCTAATGTGAGACTTGAAAAAAAATTGCATTCCACTAGTCACTCCAATTATAAAAATTGTGTAATTTTATCATATATCCTGTTGCCTGAAGGTCACACTTTTCTGCAGCCATCAGTGGTTGGAAGAGGGTGGTGAGGCACTGGCACAGGTTGCCCAGGGAGGTTGTGGCTGCTCCCTCCCTGGAGGTGTTCAAGGCCAGGCTGGACGAGGCCTTGAGTAA
>WBNM01033162.1:18999-79553 GCA_013399055.1 Ramphastos sulfuratus | reverse complement strand
AAAAAAAAAAAATACTCTGGTGGTACAGAATTCTGTGTTGCAGAATTGAGCTCTAGAATATCATAAGCATATACTATTTCCAGCTAGTGATATATTTTAAAAGATTTTCTGTCAATGCATCATGAAGTGGACAGCTGTTGATAAGAAATCTGCATCAATCTCCAATTCATTTCTCAAATAATCCTCTCCATGCTAGTGTTGGTGGAATAGATGTGGGACATTTAATTACTTCAGCTTTTTTTTCCCCCTGAAATAGCACTGGTGACAGTGAAAATACAGGGGCTGGCCACAACAGATATAGCAGCAGTGAGTTCTCTTCTGCTAGGTCATTGAGGTACTTGAACGTGTCCAGAGAAGGGCAACGAGGCTGGTGAGAGGCCTCGAGCACAAGCCCTATGAGGAGAGGCTGAGGGAGCTGGGATTGTTTAGCCTGGTGAAGAGGAGGCTCAGGGGAGACCTTCTTGCTGTCTACAACTACCTGAAGGGTGGTTGTGGCCAGCAGGAGGTTGCTTTCTTCTCTCAGGCAACCAGCACCAGAACAAGAGGACACAGTCTCAAGCTGCGCCAGGGGAAGTTTAGGCTGGAGGTGAGGAGAAAGTTCTTCACCGAGAGAGTCATTCCCCACTGGAATGGGCTGCCCAGGGAGGTGGTGGAGTCACCGTCCCTGGAGGTGTTCAAGGCAGGTTTGGACGTGGCACTTGGTGTCATGGTCTAGTCTTGAGGTCTGTGGTAATGGGTTGGACTTGATGATCTTTGAGGTCTCTTCCAACCTTGGTGATACTGTGATACTATGATTTCTACTACATCTAAATATCTAGGAATCAGATCTCATGTCTAAACATAGTCTAGGTGTCCTCTTACTCACCTGGTATTTTTTGCAAAAGATCACAAAAAGTGGTAAATTGTGTTCATAATATATTTTCATGACAATTATATAAAGTGCCTGAATCATGATTAGAAATTATCATTCCAGAATCAGGTCTACTGTTCCCACAGCTTGGTTTAACTTAATATACCTTAGTTCACCACTAATGAAAGGCATTGACACTGTTCGTGCTCTATGGAAATTCATTTATATCCCTCAAGTGCTGAGATACTTTGGTAAGAAAGTTCCATATATATACCTATTAAGGAAAATAAGTGATTATCCTCCAACTCACTTGCTAAAGAACAGAAAAAAAGAATCACTTGAATTTTTTTCTCAGGGAATAGTAAAGCCAGCATCTTGAGATGATTTTTAATTAGACTCTTAAAGTTCTTTGCACACAATAAAACCCAAATGAATGGGCTCTGTGTCTAGAGACTACCAAGAAAATAGGAAAAGAAACAACCCAAACCCATAGGACCTATGATGTTATATCAAATTGAAGCAGAATCCCAGGCCTGTTCCAAGTTTGCAGCCAGACTGTCAAAGAACAGACATTATTGACTGTAAAAATAAAATAATTCTAATGTGAGACTTGAAAAAAATTTGCATTCCACTAGTCACTCCAATAATAAAAAATGTGTTATTTTATCATATATCCTGTTGCCTGAAGGCCACACTTTTCTGCAGCCATCAGTGGTTGGAAGAGGGTGGTGAGGCACTGGCACAGGTTGCCCAGGGAGGTTGTGGCTGCTCCCTCCCTGGAGGTGTTCAAGGCCAGGCTGGACGAGGCCTTGAGTAAGCTGTGCTAGTGGGAGGTGTCCCTGCCTATGGCAGGGGGTTGGAACTAGATGATCCTTGAGGTCCCTTCCAACCTTACCATTCTACGATTCTATGAAGTAGGGAAAAGAAAGAAAACTCTTCACACTCCAACTTATTATGCAAATGTCAAAAGTAATCAATTAGTTAAGAAGGCCTCCAAAAGTATCTTTGGGATGGAATAGCACTATTGAATATCTTGTCTTCACAATTCTAGAACCATGGACCCATCTAGGCTTCCTCCTCCCCAAGTTATCTTCTAGAGTCACAGTTTCTTTGCAGGTTGCAGCAAAGGTCCAGTTTCCCCCTTGTTCTCATTCTGTGTTCTGTGCAAATGAAACACTTCTATTGCACTGGGAACCATCTCATGTACTTACTATTACTGGCAATATTTCACCCATTAGGAATATGTTAAAGTCTCCTGTTAAGGAAGCTTGTAAGCTTTCTAATGTTTATTACTTCAGATTAAAATTACTTGGTGTTTTGCATTGCACATATATTTAATGATATAAATCTGGTGAAAAAACATCCATAATAATGCTCTTCCAGATAAATACTTGTACTAAATCCAAACCTGAATAGTGTTCAAAGGCTGGGAAGGAGAAAAATATTCCTGAGCTAACTGTGGAGATTTTCATAAGACACAGTTAGCACAGATATAATGTAAGTAAGTCAAGCAAGGTATGATTGATTTATTATACTGGAATCCATTAAAAGTATTCCATTGCAGTTTTAAAACCATACAGTCATTAAATATCCTTGAAAACACACATTCTCTACCATCATTATAAGATATTCTTGACAGCACATCATTTTTAATGGCACTATTATAAACAGGGTTCATAATGGCTCTGTTTAGTATGTAACAGAATTGGAAGTCAGTAATATACTGACTTGTACTCAACATAATCAGATAACAAAGAGCACTGGAGGAAAGAAGAGTGCACAATTAATATAGGAATAATTATTTTGTGTAAAATGAAACATGTTTTAAATAGGGTGTCAAATAGGCATTAAGATGGAAAAATGAAGCAGTAGAATAGACTTGATGTACGTCACTTACAAGTACAACATGAACAAGTGGTGCTGATATATGATCTAAAAAGGAGACGAAGGATTATGCCCAAGGCTAATTGAAGTGTTAATACTGGTTTCTAATTGCAGCAAACTCGTGTGGGCTTAAAACAACTCTCAGATTCTTTAAGCTGTGCCTTAAAACATAGCTCAAACTCAAGCCTTGCTTTTGTTTATAGTCCTTTCTGAAATGAGGACAGTTGAAAAACAATTATGTGTAGCTACTGTCCATTCAAGTGTGTCGGGGGAATCAGTCTTAAACTGTTATTTGTCAATGTCACAGTAAGGAAATCATGAAACCTAAAGGATTTCACAAGCATTAAAGTTTACATTTAGTTTAGTTACAGCTTAGAAAGCTGGGCACTTGAAATGAAAAACAGGTCCTAAATTAGCTATATAGTAGGCAAGATAGATTTATATGAGGAAAAAAGGAAATGAGAAATTTTTATGCAGTATAACCACTCACTAACAGTGGTATCAAGAGAAGAGGTCTCCTGACTCACCACAAAAACTAACAGGACTGTAGCAACACCCAGCAGCACAACCTAAGGCAGAGTACTTACTCCAGGTACCTTCTCCCTGCAAGGCCTGGCAGTTTAGGGACAAAGAATAGTAACTGCAAATAAGATTCTGCAACTGAAGTCTCTCACTGATATTTGTTGCAACACAGACATATAAACTTAAAGCCATAGGGTATTTGTAATTATTTCTTACAATGCATTAAGACAAACTGGCATCCAGGAAGATCCTAACCAGCCATATAACTTGTCAGAACAAAGAAATTAAATAAAAAGATCCTGTAAAGATCCATTATTCTTTCAATACAAATCCTTGCCTGTAATGTCCTCTGGATAAAGTCTGTGCTAGTTTGTACAAGGCCTTGTGAAACCCAACCTGTCTTTATCTGATAGTAGAATTTTCCAAGGCGGCGGCCTCTCAAGATAGAAAGATCCCAACTTTCTGTGCTTATGCTTAAAAATAAAAGGTAAAACACATTTGATGCCACTGTTCTGTTTCTCTTTTTTCTGGACTGGAGTTAATTCGCATCTCAGTGCAGGACACCTTCACTGCCCTAAATAGGTTGTTCAGTGAGGCTAGTGCAGACAGAAGTATGTGTACATACGTATGTGTATGAACAGATACCTGTGTAGGCAGATTCAGATATCACTCTTTTCACAGAATCTCTACTGCCTGGGAGGAAGTGCAAGTAGTCTTATTAAACCAGGTCTCCACAAGTTTTATCTTGTTTGTTATGTCATTTGAGGTAGCACTGTCCAAGAAAAAGAAGGAGGTGCCTACACAGGGCAATAATCCATTCCAAGTGACAACATGTATTACATACCTCTGTCTTTGTAAAGAGCTGGCTTATCACCGTACTGAGATAATGAATTTAACAGTACATTTATCTACAGGTATTAATGGCTGCATATATTTGCATAATTGCACAGTTTCCTGCAATCTGTTCTTATGCAAATAAGGAAATATAGACTGAGAGAGCCTCACCTTAACTAGTACTGATACTATATTTCTCTGATTCTCCTAAAATAGAGATGACACCTGCATATTTAAAGTCACTGAAACATCCTGAAGCATTTACTTTTCAGCATGTGATTCTGAGATTTTTGCCTTTTCTGCTATTAGAATATTACCCTTCTATGTATTTTTTTAAAATAACGTTTCCTCTTCCATCTTCTATGCTAACTATGTAATAAAACCACATACAGAAAAACATGGCAAATCCTAGACTAAAGATGCTGGCAATAAGTATGTGAAAGTCCTTTTGTGTCAGTGCTTTTCCCCACAGTTATATCAAGGCATAGCTCCATGAGCTCTGTTTGCCATATTGGCCTTCTTCACCAGACCTATTCTCCCTTCTGCTCTGTCAGCCTAAACTTCCTCGCTTGCATACATGAGGACCTCTGCATTCTCACTGGTGTTATTACTTTGCACTACTATTAAATGCCCTAAACAAATCACAGAATAGCTTAGGTTGGGAGGGACCTTAGAGATCATCTACTCCAACCTCCCCTCCAAGGGATGTCTCTCAACTAGACTTAGCTGCTCAAGGCCTCATCCATCCTGGCCTTGAACACCTCCAGGAAGGAGGCATCCACAACCTCCCTGGGCAACCTATTCCAGAGTCTCACTTTTCTATCTGTAACACAGAAAATCTTTAAAGTATTTCTACTTACTTCTGCTGTTCTGAAAGTAAAGCAAAACTGCCTGTACAGTATAAAACAGCATTTACTTCAATAGTTTAATTCCATCAGTACCACCAGAACCTTATAACTAACATAGCCAAGATATAAGAGCCAGTATATACTCTACCACAGCTGAAATCCATCTGGCTGAAACACATAGATCCAGTATGAAAGTTTCAACAGTCACGTATCAGAAACAATGTGGATGGAGGCTAAGATGGAACAGTAGGGAGTATTCAAGAGTTGAAGGGACAGAAACCTAACTGAGAACTATGCTGTCCTGCTTGTGCCAAACAGGCCTGCACTTGCTGCCTAAATGGCCAGGTTCTTCTAAGCCAAATTTCCCAGAGAATATTGCTGACTTCATGCTCCTCAGTGCCAGAGCCTCAGTTACCAGCATGAGCCAACTCTTTGAGCCAGGTCTGCAAGAACAATACCTTAACAAATCAAATACCATTTTATGTGGTTTACATTTTCAAGTCCTAGGAAAAATCAGTTTATAGAGTGCTCTGATTTTACAGTCCACAAAAGTATCAATTTTGCAACAATGATCTCAAAGCTTTAGATCCCCAGCTGTAAGACAAAAACAGGATTATCCAGGACTGTGCTGGCAAAATATTTAATTATGTGCATAAAGTTTTACACACTACAGTAGTAATTTCTACTGAAAAATCAATCAATTATACTTAGTCAGAATCATATCAGAATTATAACTTTTATTAGTCAGATTTATTTTTTGTTAGAACAGTTTGAAATAAATAAGGTACAGAAAACATCTGATTGAAGAATGCATCACAAAAGATATGAGCAATATAGGCTTGATTTGATTAAACTGTAATCTTTGAATGCTTGACTTTATAAACTTAATAACATTCTCCTGGTATGTACTTCTACTGCATGTGTAGTATATAATAGAATGACCTTCAGCCATAGCATCCTTATAGTAGAACAGAAGCATTTGCCATAGATTTTATTATAAATGCTTTAACGAAATTCTAATCAATAATACTTTAGAGAATGGCAAAGAAATTGAATACATTCATAGGTAAAAGGAGATGTTATTATCTCAGTTCAGTAACTATGAAATAGAAAGATGAAAAAGTCTGTTTTTCATATTAGAACTGAGCACAGCTGTACAGTTATATAATAAAGTATCACTTGTATCCATGGCAATGGGGAGTAATTGATGCACCACAGTTATTTTTATAAACCCAAACAAAAAAAATTCAACTGGAAATTTCTCTGCCAGTTTCTTGGTATTGTATGTTTCTTATCTGTAGATAATGTACAAATTTATAGTCTGAATACACTCACTGATCTGACTCGTTGAATAAAACATGCTGGGGTTTGCTGCATATTACAGATGAAGGGCATCTCATATCCAACAACCAAGTCTTTCATTAAGGTTCTCCTCCCCCTCTACTCTGCCCTGATAAGACCTCACCTGGAATATTGTGTTCAATTTTGGGCTCCCCAGTTCAGGAGGCACAGGGATCTACTCGAAAGAGTCCAATGGAAGGCTACAAAGGTGATTAAGGGGTTGCAGCATGTGCCCTGTGAGGAGNTAATATAATTTTCTCTATTAAAATATTCCAATTACCCTTAAACCAGCACACTTGGGTAAAAGTATGTCAAAGTATATGTTGTTTTAAAGGAAGATCCATACTTTTAAATACATCTTGAAATTATACAAGAAAGGATATTGCTAGTGTTTTGGTGTGTTTCACAGCTGACNGGGCTTTTTGGTCTGGTGAAGAGAGGACTTAGGGGGAATCTAATTAATATTTACAAATATCTGAGGGCTGAGTGTCAAGAGGGAGGAGATAGGCTCTCCTCACTTGCACCCTGTGATAGGACGAGGGGCAATGGGTTTAAACTACAGGACAGGAAGTTCCACCTCTACATGAGGAGAAATTTCTTTACTGTAAGGGTCACAAAGCACTGGAACAGGCTCCCCAGGGAAATTGTAGAGTCTCCTTCTCTGGAGACTTTCAAGACCTGTCTGGATGCATTCCTGTGTGACCTGCACTAAATTCTATGGTCCTGCTCTGGCAAGAGGGTTGGACTCCATGATCTCTGGCGGTCCTTTCCAGCCCCTAACATCCTGTGATCAGGTGTCTTAGAGTGGGAAGTTTAGGAACATTTTGATTAAAGTCTGCAGATGGCTATAATATGAAAAAAAGAAGATAATGGTGATTCAAAAGCTTAGTATATATTGTGTCCTGGATCTTCTCTCATATGGTTACATCTATGGGTCCTCCTTGGTGATGTGGGTTTGGGAGTTCCCCGCCCCCCCCACACTTCGTAAAATCACCCAGACTAGAACTCAGCCGGCTGGAAGTTTTAGATGAAGCTCTATTTACAGCTCAGCACAATGTACAAGCAGATATATACACTATATACAGGAATATTTACAGAAATATACAAGGTAAAGGTAATAGAGAAACACAACACCCCTCCCAGAAATCAGAGACCCCAGGAGGGGCTCCCAACCACCCTTCCACCTTCTCCCCACCCCTATACCTTACCCCAAGGTTTTGAGGATCGGTCAGAGGAGGAGTTAGAAGAAAAGTGATTAGTGAAATTAATTTGTCGGAGAGGAGAAGCCAGAAGTTGCAGGATAGCCCCAGACAGTGTATCCCAGAGCCCGTGACCAGCCCGACTGTCTTATCTAATGTTTATGTACTTATTCCTAAACATCACAGCAAGCCTATGAGTGAAGTAGACATCACCATTGTTTTCCTTTTCACAGCCTATAATATAATTTTCTCTATTAAAATATTCCAATTACCCTTAAACCAGCACACTTGGGTAAAAGTATGTCAAAGTATATGTTGTTTTAAAGGAAGATCCATACTTTTAAATACATCTTGAAATTATACAAGAAAGGATATTGCTAGTGTTTTGGTGTGTTTCACAGCTGACTTTTTGGGTGGTTGGGTTTTTTTTTTTTGTTGTTGTTGTTCCAGATGTAAATCCACTAGACAACTGAAAAAGAATCAGATGCCCTCCAGCAGTCTATTAATAACAGTCTTGTTTACACCAGAAGAGAAAGTAGTCACATTTTGATTTTCCAGGTGCAGATCCATCTACTCATAACAGGGTTTGCACTTGCAATCACCAGTGTTCACTTGTAAAAAAACTACACAGAATAATGTTTTACAGTAAAGACAAGTATTCTGTCAAGCAAATCTCTTATACCTTTTCCTTGACACATTCTGCTGCTGGATAATTTTCCAATGGCAACCAGACAATTGCTCTTGTAGTGAACTTCCTTGGTTTCACTTTTTTTTTTTTTTGTTTTACTTAGAATTCTAATTTTTGCTTCAAATTCAAGATGAACTATGCTACTTGGTTTTTGGTTTTATCCATAACTGACTTCTGAGGACGATTAAATAAATTGCATCTTCAAGACAATGAGTAGGCAAAATCTTTGGACTTTTCATTAAGTTTAAAACATTATACATAATCCCTCAAAAATATTCCCCACAGTATACAGAACATTGAGCTAAGTACTCAGTTCTCTATTTCCCTTCTTTACACAGCATAGCTTCATCTCCTTTCTCATTCATTTCAGTGCTTCTTTTCACTTTCCTTTTCCCCAGTGTCTGTATGAATCCTTTGCCTGAATTATCAGATATACTTGACCACAAGTCATATGCTCTTCAGAGATTAAAAAAGAGTAGACTCTTAGTAATGCCAGCTGCTGTTGTCTATCAATGATCCTATTACTTTAGAAACTTTACATCACCATTTGGTCGAGTGATAGCCCTATTACAAAATTTTTCATGAGACAAGCCTGAGAAAGATTTTAGACATTTGGAATGGAAGAAAGGAAGGACATACTTTTTACAAGTTTATCTGGCATTTCATGGTGAGGGGACTTGACCTGGATCCTTAATGCAGGACAGTGTCAGGTAGAAGCTACAGTATACATGAGTATAGGTACACTTTTATCTAATATAAACTAGTTTTATTTATAAATTCCCTCCTGTGATTCAAAAATTACAGTCATTTAAAATAGAATTAATTTCATCAGCAAGTGACTATTCTTAATTGTGTTTATATTTAATGAAATAGCCTAAAAAGAGAATGGAGGAGGACTATTTTTAGACAATTTCTTCTCCTTCCTTCCACTGCTATATCACAATGCCTTTTTGTCTAGGAATACTGAACAGGGAATTAAAATGTGTTAACAAAAGAAAGGTTACGGACTGTGAGTCAGAAAGAACAAAAGAACCAAATACACCATGTAAAAGCTAATAATATTTAGATAGGGAGCCCAGAATCTGGCAATTTCATTATGGTTTTTCTGTTAGCATGAAAGTTTAATCTTCCACTAATCATTTAAAATGTAAAATAAACAGGGTTCTCAGCATATCACAGTCTATACTCGGGTCCCCAGGAGAGTGGAAACCACAAAAGAAACCTAACAATGTGATGCTATATATTCTGAGATATTGCCATTCAATCTGATTTGCCACATGCCCATACATTTTAATGCTGACTTCATTATGAAATCTCTTCTTGATTAATCATTGGTGAACAATGACTAAATTGCACTTCAGCATCAGCTTGAACTGAGGCATTGTTAGTAGCAACATTCATCTGAAAAGTGAACCAGATGGGCCAAGGAGAGGTCAGCAAGGTACTGCCACAGGAACAATGGACACAGCTCATAAACTGGTGTCAGAAATAGTTGGACTGAGACTACAGTAATTTTACAGAATATCCTCTGAGCCTATTTTTTAATCCTTTGTTAAAATCATGTTAAAGAAATGTATTCTCAAAGTACTTTATAACATTTACTGCCTCCCTACTGTCAACAAAAAGAATAAAATGCATATAAAGTTATTGAACGCTTCTGATCTATAGATAAGAGTTGGAGAGAGTTTGGTATGGGCTTCTTCACATTAAGAACAATTAGCACATTTATATCTATGACTGTACAATTTTCCATGGTATTTGTATAGCTGCTTAGCATCTGAATCAGTTCCAGTCTGAAAGGTTCTTGGGTCTTTTAAGACTCAGATCATAACTTCCCTCATTCATTCCACTTCTCTCCTCCAGTGAGTGTTAGCTTATTGCTTTTATGGTAAAGACTTGCCTTTACAATCTCTAACAGATGTTTCTTTTTAATTATCATGTACATAACCCTCACTGCTGTGAAATAAAAGATGTACTATCATTTTCCCCATTTATAAATAGACTATCTATCTCCAAACACAGGCAACCAGCAAACACTTCCAAAATACAGAATCCTGATAAAGTGCTAGAGTACAAAACTGCCCTAAAACCTTCCACAACTCCTGTTTTAGTAATGGAAGTGCCACGAAACATTGGTGATCCACCTAAAATTTTGACAGGCATCCTGGTATTTTTTTCAACTATATCTCACAGTTGAATTTTGTCATGATCCTTTAGGACAGCTCACCCAAGTCTTTTGAGAGTCTTAATTTGCTTAGTACACTCAGAGTATCTTATGTGCCACTTGTTGTGCCCCGTTCAGCATGCTGCATCATGCTCAACTAAAGAGTAGAGTAATGCAAGGCAATGGAAAACCTGTACAAAATACATGAAACCCCAAACAAAATCTGCTTGGGCCTCCTTTAACCTCTCTGCATGCCACTGTCATGAGTGATAAAAAGTCTTTAGCCCAAACATGCCACTAGTAAAATTTAAGTGAGGATCTACAATTGCTAAAAATACTAGTACTCCAGGGGTTCTCCATTTCCTTTAACTTCACATGGAATCATAGAATAGAATCATAGAATGGTTTAGATTGGAAGGGTCCTCAAAGATCATCTAGTTCCAACCCCCTACCATAGCCAGGGACATCTCCCACTACAACAGGTCTCTCAAGGCCTCATCCAACCTGGCCTTGAACACCTCAGGGGAGGGAGCATCCACAACCTCCCTGGGCAATCCGTTCCAATGTTTTACCACTTTCACTGTAAAGAACTTCTTCCTAACACCTAGTTTAAATCTTGCCTCTGCCAGTTTAAACCCATTACACCTGATACTGTCATTACAAGACCTTGTAAATAGTTCCTCCCCAGCCCTCCTGCAGGCCCCCTTCAGATACTGGAAGGCTACTACAAGGTCTCCTCGAAGCCTTCGCTTCTCTGGGCTGCATGCTTACACGTGTCTGGTAAGTGCTGCTTGTTTACTGACACCTACCATATAGTATTGTTTGGGGGGTTTCAACCACAAGGAAAATTTGCATAGCACTGTGATAGTCTATACATTATACCAGACTAGACATACTTGCAAGTTAATAAATTTTGGTAGATTGGTATTTTGAAGTCACTAAATAAAATGTCAATAAGTAACCTTATATTGAACATTTCAAGATGAGAAGAAAATTATCATCATAGGAAAACTCTAATCTGTAGCTTCTAAATAAATAACAAACAAATATAAGTAAAAAAAATCTAAGTAAACATTTTCTTAACTCTTTCTTATGCAGCTACCTTTCTTCACATCATAGTCTACTTATACAATGAATGCATGACAAGTAGCTGGTAGACTTGAATAATTATGTTTTATAATGCTTACAGTTGTATAACAGAGGTGCAGTCTACATGTTCACAGAGGCATAGTCTGAGATATTTTAGGAGCCTTGGTCTTGTTTCAACAATACATTATATACAAAATCCAGATACCCAACCAAATTAGCTCCTGGAACTCTACAAAACTGTGTGAAGTCTTTCTGAAAGTTGCATTTCACTGCTAAGCTATGAAGTCCTCACAGCTGAATCATGGCAACTACAGGACAGGAAATATAAAGTTATCTGTCTAGTAGCTTGTAATTTAACCCAATATATCTACTGTTGTTACATATAATTACGAGTCTGAAAATAATGCAGAAAACAGTGAGTATTGTTGAAATACTCTTTCCTTGCTTGCTCAAGGGCTTTTACAGTAAGAGCAGCCTGTAAAATACAACAATTTGGTTTGTTTTCAATAAGGTTCATGTCCTTTCCTAAAGGATCACAAAAAGTCTATCCCTGATGTTGAATTCATAAGCAATATACAAGGGTCATCTTAAAGACTGAAATAATGAAAATCTTATAAAGAAAAGTCACAGCTATATGGACTTCATATCTAGGTGACATTCAAGTTTTGCATGTAAGAGTTTTCAATCATAAATAAAGCCAGAAAATTATTTCTAAGATCCATTATACATTAAGGGAGTATTGCAGTAGGTGACTATTTCCCCTCAACACAGACATGAGAGAGAAAACACAAAAACTCTGAGTTGAAATACAGAGTTGAGATTATAATACAAAAAGTTTAATATAAAGTGTGATACTATGCACAATTACTGTAGCCTAGTCTACTTTTAGAAAAAGTGTGGTAAAATACAGGCAAGGGAAATAAAAAACCCCAGCATAAACCAGAAAACCAAAACCAGCAGCTACCCAACTCCTACCCATACTGCTGCCATCCCTGCAGAAGAGAGCCAACACCCCAAGCCTGGAACCCAAAAGTAGCAACTGGAAGAGGAAGCCTCTCATGTCAACAATCTGAACTCCAAGCCCCATAATACTTTGCTCCAGCCAACACTTTCATTTTGAAGCTGGCATGATGGCAGCGTGGTGTGAATATCTGCAGATTCAGCTTAACCCATGACATTCTGACAAACATTATAGAATTGTCAAGAAAACAGATTCTAGATGCACTGTACTGCCTCCAGCATTGATTGTAAAAGAGCCATATATTTTTTGAGATGATACACTTGTGGCAGCAAAACCATTTAGAACCATTCAGCTGGTAAATTTTAGACCACAGCAAATTTATTTCTCGTTATGACTTGAGCAAGACTGTGCCTGCTTAAAGACTAGATGAGGATATTATGGGAAACTTCTTTCAGAGTACATTCTTGTTATTATTAGTTTTTACACAATCTAAAAATTTTATAAGGTAAAATCTTGTTTTATTTAGAAAAACTACTAATTGCTTAATGATTTTTCATGTGGGTTTTACACAATCTTGCTACCATGAGATGCATACAATCAGTTTAATCCTGGATTGAAGCAATTCCTTATAGGAACTGAGTTGGCCTTTCAAAAACTGTATTTTCTTTTCGAATAAAAGTAGTAATAAGTTAGGTATAAGTACTCTGCTTGTGGCACATGCAGTGATGTCTGATGACTTGGTTGTATATTAAAAATGGTTTCATTTGTTTGGATTGACTGCTGTTTTTACAGAGACTGCTTCTATGTACTGTAGCTGGCAGGCCATTGGATGTTTTCTTTTTATTATTATTATTTTAAAAGATTTTACAGAGTGCTTAGGAGAGCACTGCAGGTACAGAAGCATTTCAGAGAGAATCTGATGGCAGGACGAGTATTATTGAACCTGTAAAATCCCTGTGAGGCTAGGTTTGCCATTCCTGCTAAGTATGTAGTCTGCATAACTGCATGGGTTTTGTGATAAGATTAGTTTAAAATCTGTTCTTTGCAGCGGCTCTGTAAAAGGATGACTACGAAAGGCTGTGTGTGCTTGTAGTTTGGAACTGTAGATTTTTGGAAGTAACATTTTTCTGTGTAAAGATGAAAAGAGTGAACGCTAAAATATCTTTGGGACAACATGACAAATTTGTAAGTGAGCTCATGGCTGTCACAAGCAGGTAACTAAAAGAGGAGCTAAAAAAACCCTTAGTAGTACTGATACATTCTCCAGAAAAGTAGGGTGGGCATAGTTTTCAACATGAACAAAATTTTTAAAAAAAAATAGTGAGCACTATCAGCTAAAAAATTTTTGAAAATTTAATTCTTTTTATTTTTTAGACTTATCCCTAAAACAAAGAAGCCCTGGTGAAAGATGATCCTCAGATCTTCTGCTGTGTGTTTTTACTGACTCTTTCAATATCACACAACGTTCTATTTTCCACTCATACTTGAGATCCTACAGCAGCATTTTGAAATGGAACTAGTATGTCCAGAAATACACTACACCAACTAAAGGAATTCTTGAACTTCTTCTTTTCTTCCTTTTTTTTTTTTTTTTTTTTTTCCCCCACCCTTAAAGAGAGATTTGGTTTAGTTATTATCTCAGGGACACATACCTAGCTGGATTGTCAAATGTGGGTATGTGTTTGGTTCATATTTACCATTAGTAAACAAGAGTACCACAGACAAAAGGCAGTGTTCTACCCAAACTGTATGGCTGTCTTCAGGTGCAAAGAATGACTCTCATACATCAATCTTCTTCTAGATATCACAATAGAACAAATAGATAGAGTTGTTACACTACCCAGTACCACTGCATTCACCACCACCACCACCACCAAGGCTGGAAGAGACCTCAAAGATCATCAAGTCCAACCCATTACCACAGACCTCAAGACTAGACCATGGCACCAAGTGCCATGTCCAAAGCCACCTTGAACACCTCCAGGGACGGTGACTCCACCACCTCCCTGGGCAGCCCATTCCAGTGGGGAATGACTCTCTCAGTGAAGAACTTTCTCCTCACCTCCAGCCTAAACTTCCCCTGGCACAGCTTGAGACTGTGTCCTCTTGTTCTGGTGCTGGTTGCCTGAGAGAAGAAAGCAACCTCCTCCTGGCCACAACCACCCTTCAGGTAGCTGTAGACAGCAATAAGGTCATTCCTCTCACTTATAATTCCAGGCAGGAAATAGCAAACTTCACACTTGTGGAGACTCATAAATAGTTAAGTACCCTCTATCAACAGATGATAAAAGGGAAAAATGACCAATAAAACCACATAATGAACCACCACTGAACAAACAGAGCTATAGCACCCAAACACAGTCAAGTTGTTGCCTAGCCTATTACAAGGATTTTACAGTAAGATCATTTGATTTTCTGGCTTCACGGCAATTATATCAAAGGTCTTTTACTCTTCTCATTGCTTTAAAATAAATTCTATTATCAAGTCCAAGATGGGAAGGAAAAACAGCAAAAAGTTGTTCAAGGTCACAGGTCTTCAATAGCATATTTATAATCTTTTTGCAATCTTTCTTTAACTTCTGGGAGTCAACTGATGGCATATTCTGCTTACTACCCCAAGGATACGGTACAGTACATTTATTTTTTTGCCACTATCAATAAAGGGAAGTTCAACTTCTTCATTCTGGATGCAAATTGGAATTTGCACAGTTCAGGTTAAATTGACTTTGGCTTCATCTCACAACATCTGAAATCATACTTCAGTTCTCTGGTGCTTTTAGGACATAAATAGATAAATTCATAGATCAAGCTGCTTCTGGCAGTACTTGCTCTTCTGTGAATAGTGAACCAATTCCACAGCACATTGAAACACGAACTGTAGTTGCAATACCAAGTTGGCAATGCATCTTTGCTCTCGATTGTTGTGTGCCATATGGACCCACTTAAGCCGCTTCCTCTTTTGGCGCGGGAAGAGAAGGCAGACATTGTGGCCAGTCATGAGGTCAGTTTGGAAACCAAATGGCCCAGGTGCAAAAACTTCAGCAGGGACATCTGCATCCATGACTGGTTTTTTGGCTAGATTTATCCCTGCCCATATTTAGACACGATATCTGCCTTCTTGCGTAACATTACCATTTTCTGCCAAACAGAACCCAGTAAGTCTGTTCTAATTTGTATTGTACATGATCACAAAATGCACCCGGTGCATTGCTATTTTTTGTATCCTATTCTGCTCTTATACTTCAAATATGAAAAGAGCTAGCATTCTTTTTTCAGACAGTCTCTGCCATCTGATGATGCACATAAAAGTTCAGGTGAAAGTCCTCACAAACTCAAATGTGGATATTAATAAACTCTTTTTTAAAAGTTTACTGCCAGCAACCAAGGAAAGTTGAGATACTCAGAGGAAAGATTAGAAGTGTAATTATAGTGATATTGATATGGCTACAGCCTCCTACTTTGTACAAAACACAAATGCTTCATCCTTTGATAAATAATTCTTAAAAGGGCTAGATAGATGCATATTAATCAAGCCTATTTTGTGCTCAACAGTATCACAGTTAACAAATATCTACTGGATATCTAAATTATTCTTACATTTCCTGCTACAATTCTCTCTGAGACCCAGATAATCATACTAGCCTCTCATTTCTCACCTCAAAAAAAAAAAATCTGTATTAAATGAAAAAGAAATTGCTATATACGAAAAAAAGAAAAAAAAACCAGACACTTATCATTGCAGGGCTGTAATATCTTTTGAAGAACAAGCAAAATGTATTCTAAAGTAACTCATGCATTTCATCTATTAATACCTTTTTGCTGGTGCATTTCATATTTGTCAGTCCTAAACCAACATACCAAGTTTAACCTTCAGGTTGGAGAAAGCACAGATAAAGGGTACCTGTGTAAAGTCTCAACAGAGCCTGGTGTGCCACTGTATCATTTTCCTTTTATACATTTCTAACAGTATGAGATGCAAGATTCAAGGAATCAAGTTCACAGTATTTGACAAGGACCTTACAGAAGTACTGTAAAAAAGAAATCCCTCATGAAATATGCAAAATACACACATACAAAACTATTAATTATGTTAATCATGTCACAAGCAATAATTCTTCTGTTTTTATCACNTGGGGGGTGGGGGTGTGTGTGTGTGTAACTCCCGAACCTACATCAAAAGTATAAAATAAAAAAGTTTAAAAAATATAAAGTATGAAGTAAAAAAAACAGCTCTTCAGTGCAACTCATCTTTGGCCTGATTTCCTCTATCATTTGGGAAAACAAAGCACTTTGGTTATTTTCCTGAGGTAACGTACATCTACTCGCCACAACACCTACAGAAAATTCTGACTTGACTCAAAAGCACAAAACTTCTACAAATAAAAGTTACAGGACTGAGGAGCTTTCATCAAGCTCTTTAGGCTAGCATAAGCTGCACCAAAACAAAGGTCTGCAAGCAAACAAAAATGCCAATGGGGAGCTGCATCATGGTTAAAGTAGCTTTCAATTTGTAATCTTACTTTAGAAAAGGAGGTGTCACAGTCCCCGCCTAGAGTTATCTTTGGGTCTCTGCAGCATTGGCCTTAGCCCTATCCACAGGCCTTCAAGAACTTCACGTCTGTCACAAAAAAGCTTTTGGAGTCTGCTGCCACCAAAAAATACCTGCAAAAACACTTTTCTTCCCAGGAAAGAAGTAAAAGGAAGGTGATGGTCTGGAATGGTTGTGAACTGGCATTGATTTGACACTGAGTCTTTGTCAAATGACTGACAACAGATTTCAGAACTACGTGAGCGGCAGCCATGCATACAAGCCTTTGGAAAGTCCTGTAGGTTAGTATTTCCAGGTATTTTATATTAAGCATATGGAATAAACACATCCAGAAAATAATTCAGAATTCCAGACACACACAGCACTCCGACATCTCAGTAATGCAAAGGAAACACACAGGTGTCTTTGCTGGATTTTTATGTATGGATTCTGCCTCCTACTAGTGCTGAGCTGTTCCATTCCAGTCAGCACATCCCAAGGCTGCATGGCACTCCTCTGGTGATTACAGGGCAGCAACTTGAGCTTCATGCTTTAAAACATCATCTGAAGTATGCAGTAGTTTCCTAATTTACATCTTGTATGGACTATATGTAAATATATGGAGCTGTCCACTATATATGTGTCTGCTACTTAGATTCTTTTCCCTTTTGTATTAGTAAACACATATGAAATTCAAACTATTTGCAATTCTGTAATTTTAAGGAACTGCTAAATGCTTCCCTGGTATTATGTCACAAAATGATGATATAGAAACAGTGGGATCCTGATACCATAACATGTTGCAATCCAGAGAACACATTCAGCTTCAAGGTAATAACAATTGTAACAAGCCAACTCAGCACATTTCCAACATAGCATACAAATGCTGTATAAATGAAGATGTGTGTGATGGACGTGCCATCTCTGCAGTATCAGTCCTGCCAAAAGCTACTGGCCAGAAACCAATGTCACTTCTTGAATGACAACAGAAGAAATAAGAGAGGCCTCAATCAACACCAAATGTGCTGGCATACAAGTGCCTTAGACTTGTTCATCCTGTTTACTTTTAAGGTTTTCAAGTAAGCCTCTTTGAATCCATCAATTTCACACTGACTTCAAATACATCTGGAAGTACTATACTGCATATTAAAAAAATCCCAACCAGAGCTACCAATGTATTACTGGTCGCTTTACATTGCCTAGGAAGCTAAATCAAGAAATTAAATGCCTTTTACAGAATATATGGCATGATGGGCTTTAGTTGCAGTCACAAGCCTACTTCTTTTTCCTATAGTTCTCTTGATAGGAAATTATTACCTAGTCTTTCCTCCACACACTGTCAGCTTGTTGAAACTCTACCTTCCCCTCCCCACAGAATATGACCATTTAACTGGCTTACCTGACTGTTTATATTGAATTTGTCCCTCTGTGTATTGCAAGCTTACCTACAATTGGGGAAACATAGATGAACATCATGTTCTCCTGTCTTCACTGTCTTTGTTTTACTACAGTGAAATTATAAACCTTTACATGATAGATGAATTCCCCCATCTGAAGAGAAAATCTGGGAGAAATGGCAAAGAAACAATTTATAAATCTATCCTTAAAAGTACTTACAAAGACTGTACTGTATTTATTCATATATATATCAAAATGTGATTGCCATGTTCTAAATCAGACCAAATATATAACAAGCTTATATAAATTATGCATAGGCCAAATTTATAACTGGCTTAAAGGAAATCTACATAAGACTCTACAAAAGACTATGTCAGCATAAACGTAAAGGCTTTGAGGTTTTGAGAAATCAGCCTTGAACAATACTCTTCTGATAAACCTCAGACTCTAGATGGTCTTTGTGGGTTTCAGACAACAGCTGTATTCATAAGGCATTGTCAGCTACCTGGCTTCTTTTTAACAGTAATGCAGATAGCAGTAATGGTTTTGATATTACTTAAAATAATATCCAGCATAAATATTGTTTTTAAGAGAACAACTTGAGATGTCCTATGAGAACATAGTACAACATGCTCACGTTCTTATCCATGTAAAAACATTGAGATTTGTCGAGCTATTTTAAAAGAAATTTTGTAATTTATTTAGTATTCCACAAACGAACAAAATAGACCCTTCCACTTCACTACCTCCGGGATAATGTTCATGGCTAAACAATGGTTTTAGTCCAAATGTAAGTCTCAAAATCTCCTTACATTAGCACGTTTTTTGGTTTTTTTTTTTGACACAAGTTCTTAATTAATTGA
Organism: Ramphastos sulfuratus; assembly: GCA_013399055.1. Lineage (NCBI taxonomy): Eukaryota > Metazoa > Chordata > Aves > Piciformes > Ramphastidae > Ramphastos > Ramphastos sulfuratus. Next base: position 60,384 of record WBNM01033162.1, on the reverse strand, counting down.
GCTTCTTGATAGTACAAGCTATAGAAGATCAACTACATAAAAATGAGATGTCAAATCTTCTCCATAGATCAGGCATAATGTTATTTTCGTTGTATCTTTACGAGACATCAGATATGTTAATATTTATGGAGTATACACCGAGGGATACTGCTAGAATTAATAAATAATAAAGCTAATATTTTTTTTCAAAAATAAATCATCAGATATCTCATTATAAACTGGATGTCTTCAGTTGTAGATAATTTATACAGTAATAAATAACAGGAGAGCACAGTTTTGATAGAATTATATTTCATTATTTTAAACATCCTACCACTCACTTAAGAATGTATTCTTTTGTGCTCAAAATCATGGAAATAGAACTGGTTTGGAACTGAGGGTGCTTTCAAACAAATAAAGATGCCTCTAATGTGCCAGCTCAACATTAATGAATAGGTGTGTATAACACATAACTGTTTCTCAAACATACCTCAGAATCACCCTGAGCATCTTTGACAAGCTATAGCTCAGAGACGTTTAGCCTGTTTTTTCATTATCTCAACAATAACAGACTTCTCCCATATCTAATGAAGGGCTGTCTTGCAGGTTTTAATATTGCCATTTTGAGTCCTAGCTGTAGAAGGGAAATAAAGAATCAAAAAAGGGGTGAGGCATTTGGTGGGGTTTTGTACAACAATTAATTAACAGATTCTTGGGTTAGACTTTATAAAGATCTTGCATAAAATTTTGTAACATCTAATGACATGACAAAAACATATGAAATAATTCGGTGCGTGTTTATTGTGTTATTGAGTACTGTTTACAAGTTTGTCTCATTTCTGATGCATCTAGTCTTATGGTTCAATTTTGTAAAGCCTCTAACAAACATGTGCAGCTCAGTCTTTCAATGCAAGGAGAGCAGATGCCGTATGCAGCACTCTGAGAAGGGCTGTAGGATTGGCCCCTTCACCCTGTAGCTTGGGTTTTCAAAGTGTGCTAGAGGATGCAGGTATCCCTTGCTCATCGAGAGGAGATGGGAACTGATGCTGAACTCCATTAGACCTCTTCATTTGTAAAATCCTAGGCTGTTCTCCTTGACATGGGACATGTCTTCATTCTCTTTCTAATCTACGTCTGGTATGCATTGTACAAGTGTTAATTAACTGATAGCAACATAATTAAGAAAATGTTGCTATGGAACATAGTAATTCAGTTTCAGAGGCTAACAATGAAATAGAAACAGAAATCTAAAACAGCAGCTTGCTGCCACACACAGTGGAAATATATCAACATGAGGTTGTGATTAAAACTCCGGAACCTTCCAACGAACTCACGGCTCTATTGCTTTATTTTCTTACAGTTCTCTTCCTTTTTCTGCAGAGTTCCTAATCTATACACAGTATATGACTATGAGATTTACATATGATTTTAGTAAATCAGTAAGCCCATTCTGCTATTGAATTTCTCAGTATGTGACTTAGTGAACTGGGTTTATGTCAAAAGCACATTAAAAAAAGATAAGCCTAGACAGCATTTTAAGCCTACCACAGATAAGTTAACACTGTATTGTTTAGTCTTCTGTGTCTGCACCCAAATGACAAGGTTTAAACATTAGGAGTTTTAAACATATACCAATCAAATATTATCTAAGAGCAGCTTAGAGGGAAGTTATACATAAAATTGATGTTTAATTGTTTACTTTACAAGTCAGGGACCTATGAAACTAGAAGCTAAGATAAGTGAAGGCATAAACTGAATTATCCACTGGGTGGATTCCATTACATTTCTATCTCTGCAAAATTAACATCCTGATAACACAAACAGCAATGTTATAACAGACGGTAAAATGCCACCTAGCCAGTAGGAAAGCAACAGAATGTTATTTACTCCAGTTGCCATTGTTTTTAAAAGCACTGTGACAATTTAGACAGCGAGAATGTGGTTCTCAGGAATCTACAAAATACCTCCTTTTTTTCTTGCTAGGATCAGATTTGGTCTTTTTATCCTATTGTAGCAATACTGTTGAGAGGGGAAAAAATTCACAACACATTTACACTGAATTTTGATGATACTAGTATGCATACAAGCCAAACTTCTTTATCCAAGAAAATAGATATCGAAGCTATAATGAAAGGAACAAAATCTGGAAGATTTTAACTTCCAAACTCCTAGAGATGTCTAATACCCCCTAGGAGTGTCCTAGGACTGCTCCTAGAAATCCTCTTTCCAAGAATTGTCTTGGAGCAGTAGCTATACAGTAAGAGCCACAAGAAAGACAGAGAGAACATCAAAGAAGAGGAGAATGGCATAACAATAATAATTAAAAAAATGAGCATTTTGCTTACTCTGTTTATGTCATATGCTGAAGAAAGTATGATTAGAGGAACTTCAAGAGCTTCTGTCAGGGCTCATTAAGGTAGGAAAAGGGGCCAAAAAACATGGCTTAGGGCTGCTTTCTGTTTTCATGTTCCCTTAATTGGCCATTGGAGTCAACCAAGCATAGATTGATGATGCGAAATGTGGACTTACACACTCACAAGATTCACAGAATGACAGAGGTTAGAAGGGACCTCTGGAGATCATTTAGTTCAGCCTCCCCATCAGAGAAAGTTCATCTAGTGCAGGTTGCACAGGGCAGCATCCGGGTGGGTTTTGAATTACTCCAGAAGCTGGATCTGGCTTTTGGGATCTCCAGTGTCTGTATCTTTCCATATTTAAGGCTCAAAGGTCTATGCACTGAAATGTAAAGTCTAAAGTATAAACCAGAGTTCCTTATTTTGGGCATACCTGCCTGTCCCACAAGAGTCATACAAAGCATTTGAACCCTATCCTGTAAACCACTGAAATTTAACAACACAAAAACCACAAAATTACAGGAATAAGTGTTTTGCAGCCAGGGCTTTGAGCATTAGCTATCTCCTTCATGCTAAAAGGCAGGATGAAGTTCATCTTTTCTACGTGTACTTTGTGTGAAAATAAGAGCTCAGGGGCGGAAGTTTCCTAGAAAGACAAGTGACAACACTATTAAGTTCCCCTACAACATCCTGGCTGATATCTACAGATGACCAATATGGCATACAGAGAGAAATTGGACCAAAATAAAACTGTTACATATGCAGTTGTAAAAGACATTACAGGCGAGGGGACAAATTTCTCTGAATTTTATTACCAGGAAGAGGTTATTTTGTGCCTTTTTTTTTTTTTTTAATGTAGGAATTCTCTGTGTTTATCCAAGGTAAGCATGCAAGCATTAATAAGGTAAGAACATGGACATTGTTTGGGATTAAATTAAAACCATTTGCTTTATGCACACTCATTTCCTTTTTTACTACTCAATTCCCCTATGATGCCATCTGATCACTTTTTGAATGTCCCCTGTGCTTTTGCCTTAACAATCTTGCCTGGTAGGCCATTCCACACGTTTGTGATTCTCGGCATGAAAAAAATGCTTCCTGACATCTGTTCTGAATTTGTTTCTCTTTAATTTCCATTTATGCTTCCTTATCCTAACATCTGTGTCATTCTGAAGACGGTAATTCAGATTGACGTTATCTGTGCCATTTAAGATTTTATATTTCCTAGCTAAAAGCTACTCATAACCACGTAGTGTTTTTGTAGTTCTCATCTATAGTTAGGTTAGAAACATTTCCTAGTTGTAATTCATGTGATTTAGGTTATACTTTGGCTTCACTGATGTTTTTTTTGTTTTAATTCTCTTTCCAGGCACATCTCTTTCAAATCGAGGGCCAGCGCTGTACTCAGTGGGCCAGTTTCAGCCCATAGGTCCTTCCCACAGCTGTTGTACATGAAGAAAAGCAGCACAATTTGGCCCAATAAGCTTAATGGGGGTATCAAGAGGACTGCATATTATGCTAATTCCTGCTGTGGGTTAATAATGTGCCTTTGGTAGCTCTACATATCTGGCACTTAGGAAAGGTTTCAATTGTTTCTCTCAACAGCTTGAATGTAGGGGCTGGGTGATCAAACCATGCTCAGTGAATATTACATATTGATAATTTCACCCCATTTTTTCCAGACAGCCAGAGGTAAAAGATTATGAAATTATTACTACAGTTTTCTCAACTCTACAAAAGAAGCTGGGACTATTTTTTTCTATTCCTTTAAATACCTAAGACTGAAACTCATGTATCTCCTTTTACCTGCCCTTAATGAAATAGATAAATTCCGAGATGGACCATCAGAGCCCAGACTCACAACAAACAAAGCAATTAACAGGATGTTTAACAGCGATTAGCAAACAGCCCTGCTTTATATGGTTGGTAACTGTGATCCAGAGTTTAAAATGCACGATTCCTACTGCCAGATAGGTAGCTGATTATGGAGTTGATTATGGAGTCTGGACTACAGGTTCATGCTGCAGGAACATAAAACATCAACTATTGATCCCTCTTTTGTGAGAGTAAAGAGGTATAATTCACATAGAGCTGCGTCTCAAGCCACAGAGAAGTGCTTCTGTTTTGTTTCAGAAATACACAGATGAGATTATTTAAAATTACTTGATATTATCAAACAATTAGCAGTACTTCAAGTACCTTATTCATGACTGTTGAAATAGTTTATCTAGCATGTGCCAAAGGTGCTAGTGAACAAGGAAACTGGTACTGACCTGAAGGATTTAAACAATAATTGCTAGCACTTAATTGCCCTACATAAGATTTCCCCTAAAGTACAACTTCTTACAGTGAGTATTTTTGAAAACACTGAAGAAACCCCTAAAACCAACACTTGATTTTATTCCACCATGTGTTTTGAAGAATACACTTAGATACCAAAAAGATTTTGACACAGAAGTTTCAGTTATTCTCAGGTTGATAATTTTCTTCCTGGATATGAGCAGATGACACACTTAAAACTAGTATTATTTGATTTACTTCTTATAAGAGTATAAGGAAATGTGTAGAGTCTGTTTCTCCATACTTAGAGTTCATGTTAGAATCACAGAATGGTAAGGTTGGAAGTAGACCTCAAGGATCATCTAGTTCCAACCCCCTGCCATAGGCAGGGACACCTCCCACTAGCACAGGTTACTCAATCTAACTAGGTTACCCAGGATTCTGTGATGGAAAACTCTGTGTCCATCACTTAAAACCTGTTTATTTCATATATAAAATATAAGGTAAAAGTGATACCAATTTTGCTCTATAAAGGATTATCTTGATTCACTCATCTAGATCAAGTAGTGGGCTTTGAAATATCTGAATATGATCCATCTTATAGCTCTAGAATGTGTCCAAAGAGGAAAAAAACCAAGATCACAAGATACTGTGCAATTAAGCATGATGGAGATGCATATGGCTGTGTGTTGGAGGGGAGACTTGACTTTCAAAATGAGGTACTCAAGAAGTAATGTCTCACCTAAAACATGTTTCACACCAAAGTAAAAATTCTAGTCCTTATAGCTAGCAGAACACTGCACATTAAGCAGGCTAATGGGGCAAAGGAGGAAGAGGAAGGAACTGGTATCAATATCTGTTTTAATTAAAGGTGAAGGAGGGAGAATTTTTACCTATTACTTATAGTTAGTGCAAATTCCTTTCTTCTAAGCAGGGACTGCAAACAGCAAACTTGGTATTCTAATTATCTTTGCTGAGGAGCATGACTGCAACAGTACTCAACATTTTCTGAAGCAAAATGAGGCACTTTATATGTAGTTATTTAGGTTGCTTAATTCAGGCAAGGAAAAAGGTATTTTCTCAAAATCTTTGATATTGTGGAGAACAACAGAAATTCCTCTACTTCCAAGTAATATTTCCTGTCTTACAAAGCAGGCCTGTTTCACTGACCCTGCTCTAACTCAGCTCCTTCCCTGATTAAAAGGTAAGTTTCTTTCATGGTTATGTCATTTAAAAACCTATTCAGATGTGATAACATTTTTGCTCCTGTATCTTGGCAACATGATTTATTCTGTTAACACTGAGTGTTACAGTCTGAAAAAGCTGTACCATCTGGATTGAATTAATAGCCTACCCAGAAAAATAAATGAGAATGGTCTGCTATAATTAACATGAAGGTAAAGTATATTTAACAGATTATTATAATTAATATATCAGTTACCGATTTCATGCTAAACAGAGTTGTGAACACATGATATTGAGATTAGTTACCCTTTCTGTATGTGCCTAGTAAAAATGCAAGAGAAGAACAGATCCAAAGAATCAATAAAATTGACCTTAATGTTCAGAATAGCAGATATGAAATTTCAGGCAGAGAGAGGCAATACAGGGTATTACGAAATAGCAGTAGAAAATTACTAGTTTCATGAATTTGGATTTAGCACAGTAAAACTCAAATGTGACCTTAAAAGAAATTGCCACCAAAATGCACAAGTGATGAATTTAAACACTGCTAAAGGCATCCATCTATGAACGTGGACAGGGACAGATTGTTTTCTAAAGCTGTCATGCTTTGTATTATGTAAAACATAATATACAATAGAAAATCAACCAGAAGAGATGTGGATTTCATCAAAATCCCATAGAATATTTTCATCCACACATTGACACCACTGGATTTTGTTGGTAGGCTTTTCATAAAACACAAATACTGGTCAAGTTTTCACAGGATAGTAAAACATCCAGTGGCCATTTAGCAACTTCCTCAACATCTGAGAAATATGAAGTTCAAATTTTTTAGCTACCTCAAAAATGTATTTGCTTCTATTCAGGGTGTCAGATGTCCTTCCAGCTGAACTGCTATGACACTGCCAATAGATATCAGAGGAAAAATTTACAACTACACGATTAATATTTATGCATCTTTATCTTTCTTATTGTGTAGTAACAAATTCAGAGGCTCACATACAATTGAAGATTAGCATCTGAAACTAGCACTACTCTTGTTTTGCACTGTAATTAAATGTGGGGTTTGTTTTTTTAAAACAGCAGTTTCCAACTGATCACCCCCTCCTTTGCATAATTAGGGCTTTTGTGTCTCCAGATTATCTTTAAACTCATGTTATTATAAATCTTGTTTATTACTGAAAAGACTAAGGGTCATTTCACAATGGCGTTAGGCACATTACAAACAAAGTATGTAGGAGAATCCATTCCAAAAGGCTTGCAATTTAAATAGAGAAGACAAAGAGGACATGAAAGGAGCAAATTAAATTCAAATGCAGTTAGAGAGCCAGGGGAATTCCCTGCTTTTCTTCTGACTTTGACTTCATGCATAGACCCAAAAGTTAAATGCTATACAACAGTAATATTTTTATACGCAGTTGGGATGGCAAAATCATGAAACACTTGCAAACAAAGATACAGATAATCACACAAAGAAAACTAAACCAGACATAGCTACTCAGCACACAGGTCTTGTAAAACAATAAGAAAAAAACAAAATTACTTTAATGAGGTTTACCTTTTTTTTTTTTTGTTTTGTTTTTAACAAAACAAACTAAAAGGACCAAGAAACGTTAATTGGCATAACTTTCTGCTTCTGGATTACTCTTGGATATCAATAGGTTACAGAAAACATTGAATGGAAGACTGGGAGACTGATGGGAGAGAACATTCAGTGCTTAACACCATTTCATAACTGTATACATAGCTGAAGGAATGCCACAGAAATTGTCTCAAACGGAACAATTCCTTTAGCTGATTTCTGTAAGATAGGAAATAAAATCAACCAAAGAGATAATCACAGATATGGCAGAAGTTTAAGAAACACCCATGTAGAAATTAAGACAAAGGGGCAACACTTTTGCCATCCTTTCTACATTTATGTCAGCTAGAATGCTGCTGCTAACACTCCCTGAGTCTTTCATTTACAAGTCCAAGAGATACTCATAAGAAAGTATCCTCCCAGCCCAATCAAATCTGCATTCTGATGTGAAATATCAAGAACATCATCACATTATTACGTGAATAGATTATGATAGCTAAATTTTGTGTGCTGGTTTGAGACTAATTAGAATAGTTTAATGGAGAAAATTGTATTATAGGCTGTGAAAAGGAAACAATGGTGATGTCTACTTCACTCATAGGCTTGCTGAGATGTGTAAGACTAGGAACACAAAACATAGGTAAGACACTCTCATGGAGAGTCTTGGGCTCTCTAGCTGTTTTGGCCTGGACCTCTCTGCTAATCTAACTAACCACTTTCCTTCTAACCCCCCTGGCCAATCCTCCAAACTCACCTTGCACATAAGCTAAACCCTAGGGTAGGGTAGAAGGGTGGAAAGAAGGTGGAAGGGTGGTTGGGAGCCTCTCCTGGGGTCTCTGATTTCTGGGAGGGGTGTTGTGTTTCTGTTTTACCTTTAACTTGTATATTTCTGTAAATATTCCTGTATATTGTGTATATCTCTGCTAAGCTGTAAATACAGCTTCATTCCTTAACTTCCAGCTGGCTGAGTCTAATCTGGGTGATTTTACAAAGTGGGGAGAAGGGTGGGTAACTCCCAAACCATCACGTTTTGCAAAGTAATTTTACCTTAACATTACTGAAGCAACCATTAAGATTTTAGAGAAATCAAATGTATTATAGAATTTGTGTCTTACTGTGGAACATCTGGTATTAGTCTCTGACACAGTTCCAGACAAGTGGATCTACTATCTGTTCCAAAGCTGTAAGTCAACATTTCTGTAACTCATCTAGACGTTTCTGAATTAGTAGAAAATAATATACAGTGACACCTAAATGAAAAGCAGTCTGGATCATTAGCAATTTTTCTTGGACATTCCACAAGAATTTCAATGTTGCTAACAACTAGTATTATTGGATTTGTCCTTTCCTGTATGCATATATTCCCAGGAAACTTGTCCCCTTTTCCAGTTTCTGTGTAGTCCCATCTTGCCCTTTAATTTGACCAGCAGGTCTCAACTCGGTCATGGTGGTCTCTTGCCTTCTTTGTCTGATATGGGGATTGAAATCTCTTGCACTCTATGGGAAGGATCCTTAAAGATCTGCCAGCTCTGATCCACTCCCTTGTCTCTCGTGGCCATTTCTCACAGGGTCCTATGTACTAAATCCTTGAAGAGCTGGAACTTCGCTTTCCTAAAATTAAGAGTTCTGATGATGCTTTTCAGCAGCCTTATACAGCTTAGGACAGTGAACTGCATTAGCTCATGATTGCTGCAGCCCAGGCTGACTTTGACAACCTTGATGACTTCACTTGCATTTGTGACCAACATGTCCAATAATAGATCCCCTAGTGTAGGGGTGTTCATTTCTTGTCTTAAGATTTTGTCATCTAGACGCTTCAGGAGTCCCCTGGATTGCCCACAGCTAGCTATGCTACTTTTCCAACAGATGTCAGGGTGGTTTAAATCCCCCAGAAGGATGAGAGCCTGTGATCACAATGTCTCCTTGAGATGGAGTAAGAAGGCTTCATCAATATGCTCCACTTGATCAGAAGACCTGTAGTAAACTCCAACCACAATGCTCCCTTTGTTATCCTGATCCCTAATACCTATCCGTAAGCTTGAGACCTGCTCATGACTACTCTTTAGTGACAACTCTTCACACTCTATGCACTTCTTTACATAGAGGGCAACTCCTCATCCCTTCTTCCTCTCCTACCCCTTCTGAACAGTTCATAGCCATCAACAGCCACACTCTGATCACAGGATTCATCCCACCAAGTTTAAGTAATTGCCACTATGTCATAGCCTTCCTGCAGCACAGTAGCTTCCAACTCCTCCTCATTGCCCATGCTGTGTGCATTGATGTAGAGGCACTTCAGCTGTGCTGCTGGCCATGTCACCTTCTTAGAGGGACATCCCTTGATTCCTCCCAAGGCATTTCACAGGAGCTGCTCTCCTGTGTCCTATCACCTTAGGAGCCCCTGGCTCACCTCTGTAAGATTTCCCCATTGCTGGAGTGTTCACAGCATGCTTCAGAGCAACAGCTTGAAGGCCCTTACTATCACCTCATTCTTCCAACCATGGTGTGTCTTCCTGTCACAGACAATTTTGATATTATTGTCATTATCTCCCACCTCAAGTGAAGCATCAGACTGAAGGCTCTCCTTAGGCACCTCTCTAGTGAGCCTGGTTTTATTCCCCTCCTGTCTAATTTGAAGCCCTTTCAATGAGCCCCACCAACTCCTATTTCCTTAATCCAATCCACTTATAATTTAACACAACTGTTAAATCCATTTTGCTCATCTTTTGCAGGCTCAAAATCCTCAGCTCACTCTTTTGTACAGGAGCCTGTTACTTGCATAGACATTGTCTGATCCTTTGATTGTTTCTCCTAGTTCTTTGTGTATTTTCTCTCTCCTCTACAGTATTTTAGATTGTGAAGACTAAAACTGCCTGTAGTATTCAAATGTACTTATGAGACTCTAATCTACTATTTTCTTTTCTCATTTGTATATTAAGTCTTTGGAGTTTCTTGCTGGGTGCCACTAATGAACAAATCTTTCCATAGAAGAATTCAGTTATACTGAAACCTCTCTTTGCTCTGTGGTGATCACACACATGAAATGTAAGTGGGTGCATACATAATCCTATAAATAAGCTTGTAGACAGATCTCTGAGGTCAGTTCCTTCACTCTGTCCTTGGTGGCTGTACAACTTCCTGTATTGAGCAGGTGCCAAAGCTGCAAAGTGTTTGCTTCATTGTATACATCTGCCACACTGTTCGCAAATCCAGTGTTTCTTGGACTGATATGTTCCTTGTGTTTTAAATACCAACATTATCTTTCAGTAGTCCCAAACAAGTCACCTTTGCTCCCTACTGTATTTATAGAATCATAGAATGGTAAGGTTGGAAGGGACCTCAAGGATCATCTAGTTCCAACCCCCTGCCATAGGCAGGGACACCTCCCACTAGCACAGGTTACTCAAGGCCTCGTCCAACCTGGCCTTGAACACCTCCAGGGAGGGAGCAGCCACAACCTCCCTGGGCAACCTGTTCCAGTGCCTCACCACCCTCACTGTAAAGAGCTTCTTCCTAACATCTAGTCTAAATCTTCCCTCTGCCAGTTTAAACCCATTGCCCCTTGTCTTGTCATTACAAGACCTTGTAAATAGTCCCTCCCCAGCCTTCCTGTAGGCCCCCTTCAGATACTGGAAGGCTACTCTAAGGTCTCCTCGAGGCCTTCTCTTCTCCAGGCTGAAGAGTTCCAACTCTCTCGGCCTGCCCTCATAGGAGAGCTGCTCCAGCATGCACTACAAGATTTTACAAACTTGCCACTAAATCAAAAGCTTTTCTAGCTGATTGATATTATTTATTCATAGAGAGCATAATAAGCATCTCGCAATGAGTGAAATACACTAAACAAAGAGCATAATTGCTTTCCTGGGGATATTGCATATGGAGATTGGCTAAAAGGCAAAGAATTGCTTTGGAAATCAACTAGTGTACCTAAAGGAAAGATGTTTATGTCTCCTGCTCTGTTTTGAAATTACATTCAGCATCCACGTAAGGAAGGAACGTGTTGGCCACCGACTGGAAACTTATAACAGATGGACATTTTTTGACATTTAAAGAGTCAATACTGTTTGCCTGCTGTGCATTTTCACTGCAGGAAGAGGTGAGAGAATGGCAATTTCAGCAATGGATACTGAGCCGTACTGTAAAGTTAAACACCACTAGTGTCTTTTTCATTTTATTGTAAATTACAGACATGCACTTAATTAGTTTTTATGAAGTTAAAAGGTGTCATGACATGCTGCTCTACAGGTAATTATCTGCAAGTGAACAGAGCTGTCTTCTGTCACTGTGTGAATTCCCATTGCAAATATCTGATTTCTGCAATGAAAACCTCTCCAGAAATTTTAAAGCGCTTTTTCTATCAGGTCTTATTCTCCATTAGTAAGATAAGTATATGTTTAATACATACTAGGGTGACATTTTTGGGTGACATTTTTAGCAGTAATTTCTCACAGAAAATAACCAAGAAGCATATCCGTGGTCTTAAAGAAATCATAGGCCAAAACTCAGATATCTTAATCTGACAACTTCATACAGTTGAGTTATATTTGTTCCACAACCACCTTTGTTAAAAGTAAAAGAAGTGTTGTTCTGTTTCAAGAACAGAAAAGCTAACATCACAATACAATTCACATAACACACAGTTCCAGTACCGCTAAAATAAGACATGACCAAGTGTGATGGTTTGGGAGTTCTCCCCCTTCGCATTTTGTAAAATGACCCAGACTAGAACTCAGCCAGCTGGAAGTTAAGGACTGAAGCTCTATTTACAGCTTAGCACAATATACAAGCAGAGATATACACTATAGACAGGAATATTTACAGAAATATACAAGGTAAAGGTAATACAGAAACACAACACCCCTCCCAGAAATCAGAGACCCCAGGAGGGGCTCCCAACCACCTTTCCACCTTCTCCCCACCCCTATACCTTACCCCAAGGTTTGCTTTATGCGCAAGGTGAGCTTAGAGGATCGGCCAGGGGGGTTAGAAGAAAAGTGGTTAGTGAGGTTACTCAGCAGAGAGAAGCCAGAAGCTGCTAGACCGAGACACTGTGCCCCACAGACACTGACTTATCTATATTTTGAGTACTTATTCTTAAACATCTCAGCAAGCCTATGAGTGAAGTAGACATCACCACTGTTTCCTTTTCACAGCCTATAATATAATTTTCTCTATTAAAATATTCCAGTTAGCCTCAAACCAGCACACCAAGCTATGGCATTTCTATTACAGGAGCAGTGATAGTTCCTAGACAGAAACTGAAGCTCTGCTGGAGCAAGTGTAATAGATATTTAGTAAAAATAAGATTTATTCTTGAAAATACATCAAACTAAGTAAAAATGACAAGAGCACACAACCTGCTTAAGTACCACAAGCTTATCAAGAGCTCAGACAGGCTTTGAACAAGCACCACCAAGTTTTATGGAATTATTTTTGGCCACTGGAGGGCTCTTGTATTTTTTTTCCATGAACACCTTGGTAAAGAATCAACACTGAAATATTCGTGTTAATAGAGAGTCCCTAGTTGCTACCATGACCAGTGTAACTGCAATTCCATGCAAACCTGATTCAATTTACAGTGCTTTCATTTCATCTGCAATTAAAAGCTTTAAAAAAAGGGAAAAAAATGCTCTCAAGTACAGGCTATCCTTTTCTTCATAAATAGGACACCTTTTCAGAGACTGTCTTTTGTATGCAGTGGTAGTGATGAGATCTGTACAAAACACAAAAGGAATAAAGTGCCAGTGCTTGGTATTGTGAGGGCATTACCCAGATTCCCTGTTAAGTCTCAGTCCGGAACAGGCAATAATAACCATTACTGCACTTTTTGGTTTTCAGTCACTGCTGTGACTCTTAACACAATGAATACAACACAGAAAACATTTTAGAATTGCTGATAAAAATCCTGTATTTTACCACCTTTGAAGAAATGTTGGGAGAGTTTCTGACAAAAGTAGTAAGTAATTTCTATGGAAAGGATAATGGAAAGTATATTGAATGAAAAAGAGACTGGAGGGCAGAAAATGCAACAGTAAAGTTTAATTAAATTGAAGAACAAGCTCCAACAGTGAAGTATGTGCTGGACTTGGGTTTTTTCCCTAAGAACAAACAGAAAAAGTTTTATGTAGGTTATTGAAGATAAAAGTATAACTGTTGGATGTAATAGACATAACATATTGATCTTTTATTCAAAAGATGATGTTTCACTGACTGTCTCTTTTTTTTACCTTGAACAATTCCTTTTCAGTAACATTGTTTAGGAATCCAAAAGGACTGCGAGGATCTAAAATAGCAACCTCAGAGACATTTCAGTCATGCAAGGATATCAATGTCAGAAAATACAAGGAGGTACCCTTATGAGTAACACACAACACTGAAACAGGTAATCTGAAATAAGAGAGACCCTTCTGACATCAGAAGCTGCTTCAATCCATATGCTGTGTTTACAGCCAGAGACTTTATCAAGCTGATAGCATTTTAGTTCCTCCAGATCTAGGGGAGGATGGTGAGGAGGTGTTCAATACCCATTATAACTGAAAGCAATCACTGTTTGATGTAGTTGCTTTTCATTTTGGAAAGACAAGTATTTTTAAAAGAGATCACACAGTTTCTGACCTTACAGTCAAGACCCCTACATCGTGTGCCCAATAATTTTCTTGGTGCTTCACCTTTGCAAATCTTTTTGATAAATCTTAATAGAAACATCCACATTGTCATAATAGTGACACAGCAGGATTTTGTCCTTAAATTCTCTCATCATGCCCTGATTTGGAAAGACACTATGGATCCCTATGAAACTAATCAATCTGCACATACATTCACGTTTAGTTTGTAGGATGTTGCCCACATGGTGTGAAAGTTCTTTAACTGCTATTGATCTCGCGATGACAACACAACTTGCATTGTAGACTTGCCACAGAAAAACCCAAAAACCAAAGAAACAAAAAACCCAAACAACCAAAACCCAGATGTAAGTGCTCAGATCCCCCTGAGACATTGTCTAGAAAAGGAACACATGCAAGTTAGACTTTATACACAGGCCTAAGAGACACAGAAACAAATATTAACTTCTACCAGCTGTACCTTTCTACCCTAGGGACTTGAAGTAGGAGAGTTGCATTGCTACTTGCCTGACAATAGCTAATAACTCAGGAAGATAAGTCACTTGAGCTGCAATTTGATTTTCAAACTGACTGAAGACAGTCTATTTTAGTTTTTGCCTTTAAACCAATTTACACACCAAAACTATCAGCTATAAATGCAGATGAAAATCCTAACTCATTTTAAGATTTGAGTGTGGTACTGCTTCATTTTCTTGACATGGCTCAAATTTGTTTCATCTTCATTTCAGTAGCAGTTAACAATATGGTAGTTTAACTGCCATTGCTCTGGGGCCAGCACTTAACATATTGAACTGCTGGTCAAACAAAAAATTCAACATTTTAATTGAACTCCTCTCAGCAGAGAGCATCACAGACTATTTCTACAGAGCACCTGACACAAAATGAGTATTTTGTAGGACTACTGATTAATTCATAGATATATATGTTATTTACTCTCACTGTCTCCACTCACACAACCCAAGCAGAACTATGGACAGAGATTACCATACTACAGTTGGAAAGGTACAGCAGTGGTTAAGATGATGTTCCATACAAAATCCTTTTTACACACGTAGCTTTTTGACAGCTACTTTCACAACCTCACTTTAGAGCAGGAGCATAAAATTAACAAAACCTTGCAGACTGACCCTTTAGGACCATATTACCAACACTTACTGTCTGCAAACAGAAAGAAGGTCTGGGATTTTTTTCAGTATGGTTTATTCATTTGGGAAAATACTTGTTAAGATAAATACACATCTTCCCAAGAATGCATTGGCAGACAATTTTATATCAATGCTGAATTGCAGTAAACTGAAAATAGCTTCTATCTTTAATTGTCAAACTATAAAACTGTCTTATGCTAAGTATTTTTTCTTAAAAGGAATACTGGAAAGTGACAGAGTTATAGAAGTGCAACATACCATAAAGTACATAACAATTAGCCTATAGCAATTAAAACATTCTCAATATTGTAGCTTCTAGGAGTCATAAACACTTATGGACAGAAAACTGTTCAAGAAGTATACAAAATCTGCTGTTGCCACTGCTATATGGAAAGAGGAAAGAAAGTACCTTTATTATCAGGCTTTTTTAAAAGTGTATTTACTCATATTTGTGATTCTTATAAGAAAAACTAGTAAAACACATGAATATATGTGTGTTTAAGCCTCTCATGCCAAGTTTGAATTGTTAATCACATGGACTTTTCGCTAGCCTCCCACACAACCAGAGAACAATAACTGGCAGCTATATCAAAGCCTGATTCTGCTGTACTTAAAAGTGAAGTACCACGTCCTGCTTGTTTCCTCACTTGAAAGAATTAACTACTTCTCAAAAGAAGCTGTTCTACTGAAATATGCAAGTTGATTATTCTGTGTTGTATTAAGACATTTGGAATCAGAGAGCACATCTACCTGGCAAATACATACACACACACACACATACAGAGCATCAGCAGAAGATGAAACAGTATCATGTCATGACCCAACAGGGAACTAGCTGCCTCTTGTGGGCACTGCACCTTTCAAACTGGCTCAAACACTCCTGCAATGTTTGTGGCTCCCACTGTGCTAGTTATTTCTACTCTGCTGTGTGATAGTTACTTACTTATTTTAAACCTATTATGAAGTTTAAGTGATCAGGCCCAAAGCATTCAGCTCTAATGACAGCTTCACTTCACAGTAACTCATGTGTTCATAGCACAAATGATAAGCACTAACAAACAAAAGGTGAACTTCATGAAAGGTCTAAATGCAATACAAGAACAGAGATATCCAAAAATCAACAGCTATTCTTGAAAGCTAATGGCTTTACTTTCCACAGTAGACGCATTCTGCTACTTCTCCTCAAGAGAAGGAACTAAATGCAGCCCTGCAAGCAACTTCTTTTATGACAAAGACTGGTATTTCAGTTGGGATACAAGCTCTAAGATCTGAGATTTAAAATCCTGAAACAGGATGCAACTACTGCATTTCAGGAGAAATATAGGGTTAGAAGTTAGTATGTACAAAAGAAAATATTTATGTCCTACATATAATTTACTTGACAACTTCCAGTTAACAGGACTGATGCCATCTTGGAAAACAAAAAAACTTCACATTTTAAAGGCCTCTGAAAATCTATTTTTCAACAGATACATAAAAGTTAAGTGGGATAGCCTGCATACTCATATTTTAGAAAGGTGTGTTGAGTTTTGTGCAAGCAAATAAGTATACCCAGGAATGTCCAGAATGTGTTTGGGACTGAGAGACACTGACTTATTAAATGCACTGTCGCAACACACCAAATTATGATTAAACTATTACACCTCTTCCTCTTTCTCAATGGAATTATTGTGATGCACCTCTAATTAGGATCCCTGGTTCCCTAAAGTAGATTAGGTATACATAAAATTGTGTTCTCTGGGAAAGCCTTTTTGACAGATGTGCGAGATGAGCTCAAGCAGAACACCTTCCAAATGAGGGTAGAAATGTAAACATTCAAAAAAGCACATATTCCAGGGTCACATAAAAAGAAATATTAATTATTTCTTAATACCCATTAAACTTCAACAGAGGTCAAGTACAAAATGGTTTTTATTAAATAACTGGGATACCTTAATTGATATGAATATGCAATATTTGTACGTAATGGTCTGTTGCTACAAATGACAAATGGAGTTTAAACATGCATATCATGATAAGACATTATTGGTTATACTATAACCATTTTGTCAGGTGGTAATTTGCATTTAATAATTTCAGTTGTTTTGTTATTCAGAATTAGTATTTTTTTCCCTTTTGGGTTCTTTCACTCTTCTGTTCCTCTGAGCTTAGGTTACTTTTTCCATGCAGCAAACGGTTGGGATGTAATGGTTAAATAATGTGAAATTCTACTGATGCCAGTGAAATAAAAGTGAGTTTTACAAAACCAAGTTCCTTCCCTGAATATAATAACAGTAAATTTCTAGTGTCCTGTAGTGCAATATCCATTAGATTTATTATGTTGCAATTCCCAATCCCACTAGTTCTGCCTGAGGGTGAGTATATTACATTTCATCACAGTTTCATTTTCTCCTACAGATGAGAAATGGGAATGCTATTGCAGTTATGTAGCATGCATGTGTTAAATCTGATCTCTAATAAAATCAAACACATCACAACTCACAGCACTTTAGCACAGCGTCGGCAAAATGAAACACCATCTGTCATCATGTAGAGACTGCCTTATTGTAACACAAAATCAAACTGCTCAGTGTGAACATTGTTATTTAATAAATGGGTAAATGGAAACTGATAATTATGATCTTATTTATTTTAAATGACTGGTTAAAGCTACAAAAAGTGTATTATAACTTATCAACCAGATGTGCGGACGTTACACTAACACCAAGAACAAACATTTGTAAGCCAAATCAAATTTTCAAAAGCATTTAATGAAGGAGTGTGATAAACATGTGAGATGTATACTTACAACAAAGACCTGCCAACATGTAGGCTAAGGATAGGAACCGATGAAACAAAAATTCATTGTCTGTACTAATGCGACAATTGCAGTTTCTGATGCAAACCCAGCTGTTAAAGAATAGCTAGCTGTGGCAAGCTAAAGGTCTAAAGACACAATGAACATCCTGCTGAATGGACTGGGGTGCCAAAGGTTAGTCATCATCCCAATGTAAGTGGGATTCCAGGGGCTTCTACCCAATATAAGTGAGATTCCAGGGGCTTCTAGCTTGGCCGTTTTAACTCATACCAGCATTAAGAAGGATGCGACGTATTTCCTGTTAGAATTAATTAATTGCCTTTTAAAAAAAGAGGCACTTGCCAGCTAAACTGTTCCTTTCACTTGACAACAACAGATAAAACAAGGTTTCAGGTTTCTTATCACAAGACCCTGGATTTTTGTGATTTCGATGCCACCTTCTAGTTACATAGGTTTATTTTGCTATTGTAACAAAAAGCCTGAGTCATTTATCTTCAGAAAGGGATCTTCACATATGGAACACACAGTTTCAAAAGAGATATTAGTGTATCTGCAAAGACACTAACATGTTCTGACAAAATCTTAATAGTCCCATTGCCCTCATATCCTATTTAAAGGACCCAGGAGCCTGGTAAGTTGTCACCAGAAGTGCTCAGTGCAGAAGCACTGGCATTGTATTATGTCTCAGGGAGCAAACAGAATGCCAGTAAAACCTCACATGTTTATGAATACGAGAATTTTCTCCATTCCACTGAAATTCTAGCATGATTTGAATGATACATATTCTATACTAGCAGTTCAGCAGAAATGCCCCATACTATGAATGCATTTAGGATTTTTCACTGGATTATTGCATAAAACAAATATATAATGGAATTTACTATCTGTTCAGTTTTAGATTTCGGTTCTTCAAGGTGGTTTGTTTTTTTTTTAAATTAAAATATCAAAACTTAAACATACCCCATTTTAAAATAGTGTTTGCTAACAAAAAAAAAAAACCTCCAAACCAAAATAAAACAAAACCAAACCCCCACACAACTGAAAAATCACTGTCCCCTGCTCTGATTATGTCATTTTTGGAGCTAGTACATAAAAATCACAAAGGCCATGCATAGAAATTCGTGATTTTAGAGTAAAAACTAGATGTATATGCAGGGTTATATTTTCTCTTCTGTTGCCAGATCAATATATATAGTCAAACAAATTTCTCAACATTTAGGGCATTAAGAATGAAGGTAATTATTTCTTCCTTGGCTTGCCTTGATGTTCTAAGGCCTCAAAACATGTACATATGTCACACAGAAATACACACCAGGCAAGACCTCAACAAAATTAAGGCACCAAGTGCTAAAATAAAACCAGTAAGAGTCCTTTATCCTGCAAATTCTCAAGGCACTGTATGATATAGTCATTTACCTACCACTGAAATGCAGCCACTTGCAGTGAGAAGCACAGCAGCTGTTTAACAGCCCACATTAACACTACACAGCAGTTTAGGCCAGGCGGCAAGAAAGAATACCCTATTGAGATGAAAGTGGAAAGAGAAATTACAAAATCTAACTATAATTACCAGGGTTGGACTTGGGCCAGGAAACAGTCACTATAGCATCTTGAATAACCACAATAAGTCTGCAACTAGCATCTCAATCAGCACAGAGATCTCCAAGACCATATTGGGACACAGTTTTTAGTGTAGAGCAAAAGGGAAATTAAGGATGGGGTACCAGCTTCAAGTACAGTTGTCACAGTTCTTGTTGCTAAAATGAGATCTTGAACATTAATTTAATGTAGAGTTTTTGTGTTGATTGTATCAGATTAGAAAATTATACCATCACATATAAGGCTTTAGAGACTACTGAAGTAGTCTGCAGAGAGGGAACACAGATATACTTTCCGTATGTGCTTCATTTATTAAAGCACTTATACAAGGGAGCCCTTAGAGAAAGAACATCTTTCCAAGGAGACTCTGGAGGTTTGGTTGCTAGGAAGTTACATATACTTGTGCTTTTAATGAGATTTAAAGTATCATGCATTATATATTATTTTCTACATTTAGGATGTTCACCATTATTTGGCCTATTTTGTGCTTCATTTTGCATTTCTGGCATGTAATCTCTCTGCATACAAAACATCTTTTATAAAGAACTCCCTGAGAAATTCCAGAGAGATTACATTTCACATTTTTTCCTCCAAAAAGAAAGCTCATATAGCTTTTTTTTCCTTTATTGACATGTCTGCTGCAAGTATTCAGCCATTGAGAATTTCTTTCCACCAACTTAAGGACTTCATCATTGCCTGTACCGCAGTAACTATTAGTGTGCAAACAGTGTGCCTTCTATTCATTCTCTCCTGCTCATTTTGTTTTCAGAAGAGATGTTTAAAATCTTCAGGTTTTACTTCCCTGGAAATTACAGAGGTAATATTAAGAGAGCGTTTTTATAAAAAATAGAAGATTGAATTTTTCTTATCTTTAAACACTAAGTAAAGGGACAATCATTATATAAACAAAATTCTACAACAATTTAGTTTTAGTTCTCCATTTTAGGAAAGCAAATCATTGGGTAAATGAACAGCAGAGACATCTTTTAACACAGATTTCTCTTAATTTATAGAAAAGAAGCTAACCCAAGGCCAAAAACCAGTAGCAGACATTTCTGTTGAAATTGGAGACTGATATGGCAAATTATAACATGAACTTTAGGAACTGTTTTGATCTGCAAATAGTTTTTAATAGCTTTCAAAATGGCATATATAATATTAATCAGAGATAAATCACTAGATACTTGTACTAGTTTGGGATTTCTACTATGCTCATATCACAAGGAGGAAGAAATACAACTGTTTTCAGTGTTCTAACTCTGAACACAATTTGAAAGGCATGAAAATGGTAGCTGATCAGTTCTAGTACAAGTATTCCACATGCAAGAATAGTCTGGGCTAGTATGGGCATAGCTATTGTCGATCAATGAAATCCTACTATTCTTCTCTGCAGCAGTTCCTGTCCTCCACAATTCCTACAGCAACTGCCATTTCCTCTTTCTCTCTGGCACCTACTGAGGCTGTAAAGCAAGTGTCTGTTTTCCTATACTAAGTATCATTCATATCTAGTAATCAAGGTCTACAATCCAAGTGAGATTTCTTCAACAGGCTTAGCAGAGCTAAATTTCTATGCAACGTTTATTCTTGTATCTTTGCAAGGTCTCAATTAACTGAGTTCTTCAGTAAGGTGTTACAAAGTGTGCAAACTTTGGGACTGACAGTTTAACATACAGGAGGCCACACCTTTAAACTGTTGGATACCAAAGGATGAAGGTGTGAACCATGCTGTGATATTTCCCAGTTCTCAAAGGGAGTGTCTAAGTAATTTGCATATAAACTGTAATGTTCCACCTGCATGAGCCATAAATATTAGACAAGTAATAAATTCTCTAAGGACTGGTTTCTTGGTTCTTTTGGTTTGAGGGGTTTGTTGTGGTTTTGGGTTGTGGGGTTTTGGGGTCTTTTTTGGTATTGTGATGTGGGTTTTGTTTTCTGTTTTATAAATCATAAACCTGTACTTGCAGGGAGATTGTTTCTTGCTTCATTCTTCTCCGTGAAGTCAGATGCAAACATATAGGAATTTTTTTTACTACAGAGAAATTCAGGTGAACAGTAGCACTGGCAGCACAGGACAACATATCCATCACTTTAAATGTACTTATCTGTTTAAGATAAAGATGAGACTCAATGGGAAGCACGAGTGTCCTCTACAAATGTCAGGAGAAGTTTAGATAAGAGTCATGTAATCCAAATCTACTTCCACAATTTTGTCCCAGTTCAGGAAAGAATCTAATTTCTACCTAGAAGACACTTGGTTGAAATAAAAAAAAAAAAGTAGTGTGATTTTGTAATCAAGAGATTAAAATGCTGTAAAATATTTGCATGGAATTTCCACTAAAACAATCAGAATTCAATCACCTCCAATTCTAGGAAGGAAAAAAAACACCACACCACACACAAACAATCATTGTCATCTGGCAGCTAGCCAGATGTTTGAGAAAATGGATTTATGTCCTAATTATAATTTGATAATATCAGATTATAGATATCTACATAATCCCATTTGCCTTTTAATAAAATACCAAAACAACATTGTCTTTCCTGCAGCCACAAAACTTCCCCTATCTTATAAGACTTACTGAAAATCAAAATTCATGATCCAGAAAGCTTCCCAGCTGTCTTTAAAACTCTGAGCTGATTTTAAGATATCAAGCTTTAGCAGCTGCACATTATCCTTTGTAGTTCTTCTTAAACCAAATTGAGCAGTATTTCTTTATCATCATGTCATTAACACATTACCTTTTCCTTCTCTAAGTAGGAAAATTCTGATCAACAGTAGTTCTAATCACTTCCATCTCGTAGTGGCTCAATACTGTTTGTTAGACTTTGGATTATTCCTAATTCATCCTTTCTTACGGTCTGTAGCTCTACTGTCTTAGAGCCATTTACCTATTTGCTTTCCTTAGAGCTTCACAATACTTATCTTCATATTTATCACATTATTTCTTGTATCTTTATACTTGCTTTCATGCCTTAAAACAGGCCAACATGACAGATACTCTTTTCTCTTGAATACAGCATTCTAGAAGAATTTAAGGAACTCACTACAGTTCCTCACTTTATTTGAAATATATCATTCACACTAAATCATTTTACAATTGTTTTGGAAAATCTGTCTGTTTGAACCATAAGACATATGCTACCTACTCAAATTTATGTTGTTTTCTGTGTTATTTATAGTATCTTATGACTACGTTTGCCTAAGCTACTATTTTCAGTTGTGTAACCAGTCAGATTTTTATTTGTTTTAATCAATATGAAGCTGAATGTGGATTTGTTTTCTTTCTTGGAATGGGTTGCTTCAGACTTGCTATGACTTTCAGGATTTCCTATTCTCTGTGAAGCATATTTCTACTCTATGGAGTTGCTATATGTAAGATATAATCACCCTGTATCACTAAAAACTCTCCTCAAATGAACTGATATGTTTATCCAAAACTGCATTCAAATGTTACACTCCAAATTTATTAAGAAAGCATGCTTGTGTGTTGAAGGAAGAGGAAAGTTTCTTTGTATTCATCATTAAATTTCCTTTGGAAACAAGGGTAAATCAGGAAAATCTGGAAACTTAGAAGACATAGCAAATTTTTACCTGGTGTATGTGTTTTATAACCGACCAATAGCACTTTGTCCTTCAGTTGCTGAGAATGGAACTGCCCCTTTCTTTGGTTCTTGTTCTTTGAACCAGGATGTGCAATACTTCCCAGATTGGCCTACATGACCTTCCTTAGTAGGTCTGCTACATCTGCCTTAGTTTTCTAGTAAGATAGCTCACTTCTAAAGCTATTGTTATTATTATTCAGCCAGTGAAACACAACAACCACAGCTATGACATACTCAGTCAACACCCCAACACTGACTTACTGACAATTATCATGGTAGCTGGTACAAGGAGAAAAGCTTCTGACAATCATAGAATGGTAAGGTTGGAAGGGACCTCAAGGATCATCTAGTTCCAACCCCCTGCCATAGGCAGGGCCCCCTCCCACTAGTACAGGTTCCTCAAGGTCTCATCCAACCTGGCCTTGAACCCCTCCAGGGAGGGAGCAGCCACAACCTCCCTGGGCAACCTGTGCCAGTGCCTCACCACCCTCACTGGAAAGAACTTCCTCCTAACATCTAGTCTAAATCTCCCCTCTGCCAGTTTAAACCCATTGCCCCTTGTCCTGTCATTTCAAGACCTTGTAAATAGTCCCTCCCAGCCTTCCTGTAGGCCCCCTTCAGATATTTGAAGGCTACTATAAGGTCTCCTCGAAGCCTTCTCTTCTCCAGGTTGAAAAGCCCCAACTCTCTCAGTCTGTCCTCATAGCAGAGGTGCTGCAGCCCTCTGATCACCTTTGTGGCCCTCCTCTGGACCCCCTCCAACACTTCCATGTCCTTCCTGTGCTGGGGGCTCCACAACTGCACACAGGACTCCAGGTCAGGTCTGACAAGAGCAGAGTAAAGGGGCAGAATCACCTCCCTTGCCCTGCTGGCAATCATCTTTAAATTCTAATGTCTGTTCATCCTGATAATCCATCTCAAAAACACATGTAAAACAATATGCAAATTTGAACTTTAAAACTCAGTCTATACCTGGCCTGGAACATATTCAAATGCTGGGCCCTATCTTTCATTTTATGGCAAGTAAGAGGGCACAGATTAGAGTGTCTATGTATTACAACAGCTGAGGTGCTAAAATCTCCTGTTACAAACATCTCATGGGCAATTTGGTATCTTAATTACTTGATATATGACAGGCAGTCAGTATTTCTTCTGTTTTATCATCACGGTGAAAAGGAAAAAACTTTAAAGGGTTTTAAACCTGCTCCTGCCTGTGCTACAACACTGAAAAAAAAGACTGATAAAAAAGTCAAGGCAAATACATGAAGCGGCTTTTGCCTGTTAGACTTGTGTTTTGTTCTGAGAAACAGAAGCTTAATAAAATGTCATACCAATGGCTGTCATCAGCTCCACTTAGACTCAGTTCTACAGTCCTACTAGACATCTGCATATTACTGTGTGCAGTTCTGGAGCCCCCAGCACAGAAAGGACATGGAAGTGTTGGAGCGGGTCCAGAGGAGGGCCACAAGGATGATCAGAGGGCTGCAGCAGCTCTCCTATGAGAACAGACTGAGAGAGGCGGGGCTCTTCAGCCTGGAGAAGAGAAGGCTTCAAGGAGACCTTATAGTAGCCTTCCAGTATCTGAAGGGGGCCTACAGGAAGGCTGGGGAGGGACTATTTACAAGGTCTTGCAATGACAGGACAAGGGGCAATGGGTTTAAACTGGCAGAGGGGAGCTTTAGACTGGATGTCAGGAGGAAGTTCTTTCCAGTGAGGGTGGTGAAGCACTGGCACAGGTTGCCCAGGGAGGTTGTGGCTGCTCCCTCCCTGGAGGGGTTCAAGGCCAGGTTGGACGAGGCCTTGAGTAACCTGTGCTAGTGGGAGGTGTCCCTTTTCTTCTTAAAGAAAAGTAGCCCCACTCTGCTTATTCATTCTGAAGTTCAAGGGGGGAAAAAATCCACACTTGCACTACAATAAAAACATTAATTATTTGTTTTCTTCTTCTACATAGTGAACAGAAAAGTAGTTAGCTTGGGCCACAAGGGTGAAAAGAATAAACTAACAGTAAAAACAGCATAAACCTGGCCTTGCAAACAGTGCTTAAGTATCTTACTTTTCTCATTATAATTGTTGTCACTGGAATGTTTGAGAGTGCTAAATGCACCCTAAAATATTCACAGCATATCTTAATTTATACTCTGTGACTACATATACTGTTTTTCTCTTAATTTCTAAAAGCTCCCATCACATATTTAATATTACAATGGACAAGTGATTGGAGTTGCACCAAACATGATTTCTACTTTCCCTTGATTCACATGAAAGAGTTATTTTTGTTTACCCAAAAAATACAGTGCTTCAGTGCATGCCTCTACAAGCCTGAGAACACAGAAAATGATGTCAGAAAATATACTATTCTAAGTCTGCTCTTGGCACTTCTGTTTATTTGCAAGTCTAGCTTTCAGAAACTGTTTGAAAATCAAGACTATTTGGCATCATTGGTAACTTTATACAGTATGAGTTGTCCCCAGAAATTTTCATGTATTTAATATTAGAAGTTTAGCAGTAATAGCAGAGGCTTAAGACACTAGAGCCTTAAAAATTCTGCTGAGGTTGTCTCCACAGCACACACAAATGTGACTGAAGAAAACCCTTGAGTTCTCCCACAATGCCCATTTCATCTATGGGAAATCTAAGGATATTCAAGGACAAGTCTGAGTCATCAGAGACTGGGATTGTTTCCAAGTGCTGTAAATTGAAGAGACCCAAAGATGATATATGCCTGACTGAAAATATTTGGTGGTCTTAAAGGCAGAATATTAGTATTGTCACTCTTGTACAGGAGGCTTCTCAAATCATCAGCCTTGAGGCAAAAAGAGATATACAGGAATACTGTGACCACATTTTGTCTTTTGAAAGCAGAGTCAGAATATAAAGTCAAATCATCTTAGAGTAGAAATACTTATTAAAACTTAAGGAGAATGCAAACGCACTGTATTCTCCAGTCATTTAAACTGGGATTAATCACAGTATGTATGAACTAATCCTCCCCTCCACCCTCTAACCTCTCTTCCATGCCTTTCCTCTCTACGTGTTATACCTGCTTGCATAAAAAGGAGACTGTCCCTGATGTAAACAAGATCTATTACATTATTGAATTGTTACCAAGGATAATCTTTTGCAAAAAATATGCTCACTGCAACACGCATTGAAATCAGGAGTCGATCTAAAGTCAAGAGGGTGAGGTTTTCAGAGGTATGTGCCCATGCTGATAAATCTTGGCTGAGCAGTACCAGTATCCTGGCACTGGCACTGTGAGCTCATGTTATTCCTGATAAGCATATTTGTCAGCTGTCACCAATACAGGAAAAGCTAGACAAGACATACAGAAAAACTGACATTTGGAGGATCAAGGTTTAAACTAGGTCAGTATTCAGAGATCAAGAGAAAAAGAACAAGAGCATTTAAGAACAGGTAATAAATCTGTTTGTGACTGGAGAGACTGTTAGCATTAAGCTCTGGTTCCTAGCCATTAGGCAATCTTGAAACATCTCAGAGCTGCCTTCACTGCAGCTCTCAGTATCTTCATCATCAGAATGACCACTTCTGATAGAAGAATCACAGATTATTTAAGGAAAGAGAAATCTTACACAGCATTCTTATTCAGGGACAAAAAAGTCCTAATGGTAACCGCGATGATATTTGGTTTGTTGTTGGCTTTTATTTCCCCTGGAAATAAAGAGGCTCTTACCTCTAAATTTGGAGGGATAGAAACATGCTTAGGTACAGCTGCCAAAGCATAACATACTTCCAGTAGCAAATTAAAGTATGAAACATGATATAATTGTTGAAGTAGAGACTGAGATTTATCTCATAGTATTACAACTTTCCCTTTAAAGTTTAAAGGAAATTTTACTACTCTAGTATTCAGCCTTGGCATTTTAATGTGTTATTTTCGTGATTACAATACAAACAGAAGTAAAACTTACTTGTGGTTATTGCCATCATGAACTATTCCCTGTTTAGAACTTCCCGATGGTAGCAGGAGACATTTCAAAACCCATATGCACTCACAGAAATATTAAACAACTACTACATGATGTGTACAAAATACGCTTTTTTCTTTGTGCATTTCCGTTTTTTACTTCCAATTTTATTGTTAAAATAAAATCTGAATTAGAGTAGTGACTGCTGTCAGGGATTTTTAATCATGTTATTGTTTCCAAAGCTTGCTTTCACTAACTTTGATGTTTGATCTCTGTCACTTATTTCTCCTCTAACATGGGCAAATATGAACTTCACAGTTCTGATACTTTCTAATATATGAAAATATTTTTAAATTTATAAGCCAGGAAACTGAAGCTGGAAGATTTTTTTGAGTCTCCCAAAATATACATTAAAGGCAAAAATTAAACCAAATGTTCAGAAAACATAGTGTACGGATTATATGGAAACACATATAAATAAATAGATAATGCCATAAACAATATCATCCTATCTGCAGGTAGAATATTTACTGTTTGACCTGCAGCTCACACACTCCTCTGTCAAACATAAATCAGATTTTTGCAACACAGGGAGATTTCACTTGCAATTGCAGCAAAACCTCATTAAAATGAACTGGCAGACATAGTATGCTTCTGTCTTACAGAAAACTGGTGAAAAGCCAATAAAAAATTCCTTGCCTACAGTTTATCCTCCAAAATTTCAACCACTCTAGTTGCAATATTTACACTGTACATATAGAAAGATAGATATATTCAAGCTGTAGAACACAAAGAAAATACCTTTCCCACATACAACAAAATAAGCCATGTCTTAGATTGCTGCATGCATTTTTGCCACTCATTTACAGTTAAACTGCCACCACAAAAAACTGAAATAACTCCTGAAGCACAGCTTAAATTTTTTTTTCCAACCAGTTTCTTGAAAGGTAGGTATTAATTCCTCTCAGAATATATTTGATGGAAAGCAAATGGGTTATTTTTCTAAGTGGATAAAGTCATGATAAACTATCTTCTCTCAATTACCAGTGATGTGCACTGCACAGTTAATTTGGCTCTCTGCTTGGAAGTGAAGTACAGAGTGGCAACTACAAGCACTCTCACATAAGTTTATTACTCCACAAAACTATTCATTTTCCTCTAGGGCCAAAACCCCAGCAGCTTTTAAAAACACCAAGTCAGTTTTAATTAAAACAAAAAAAAAAAACAAAAAAACAAAAGCAAAAAAAAAAATCAAACCTGATCATTCCAGTGAAGAGTATCTTTTTAGCTAAGGTGTTGAGCTTCAGTCTGGCAAAAAGGAATCACTTTTGCAGAGAAAGTAGCCCTACCTCTGCTTGTTCCTTTTGAAGTTTTTTGTTTTTTTTTTAAAAAAAAAAATTAATCCCCACCTGCACTACAATAAACCATTAATTATTTGTTTTCTTCTTCCACATAGTCAACAGAAAAGTAAGTTAGCTTAGGCCACAAGAGTGAAAAGAATAACACAACATTAAGAACTGCTACAACATAAACCTGGCCTTGCTAATAGTGCCCAAATATCATACTTGAGGATTCTTTTCTCATTATAATTGCTGTCACTGGAATGTTCAAGGGTGCTAAAACATACACAGCATATCCTAATTTAGAGTCTGTGACTTTATAGATTGTTTTTCTTTTAATTTCTCAAAACTCCCTTCAAATATTTAACATTACCATAGACAAAAATAATGTGCTTCCTTTCTTGTAGAAAAAAAGAAAAAACAAAACCACAGAACTCCTTTTGGGGATGAAATTACCAATTGTGAACAACTGCAAAGCTGGTATTGGTGCTCTGTTCTCATTATGCCTGCAAGCTTGGTACTTGTTTGGGGACTATGAGCACAGAAAGGAAATGGTGGCAGCAGAATGTTGTGAGAAGATGCTATCAATCCACAGAAATTTTTCTTCTGTGAAGCAGCAACTGTTCTCCCTGCCTGAGTGTCCCCAGATGGAGAAGATCAACATCTGAAAAGCCACAGACTTAGCATCCCTCACTAGTGTGCTCTCAGAACAGCCCTCTCAGCCTGCAGCAAACACTAGGACTGTCAGCTGCCCTCCAAGAAACATTTAGCCACCATATCAAATCATGTGATTTTTGTAATTTATTAAAGGCTTTTTCCTTGGTGGGCAGCTCATATCACAGAGTATTTGAGCAAAACTATGTTTTGTAACTACATCTACAGAAATTATTCCATATTGTTAGTAGTTAAGTAATAATGTGAATGGTTGGTTTATAATACAGAATTTGAAATTTATTGGAGCTTCTTGGAAAATGAAAGCAGTTTGAGTCTCCACTGAATATTTTGCCACAGTAAGAAACCTCTACATCAGTTATGTTGCTCCTCAGCAAGGAAAAACATGGCAAAAACATTCTAAATCCTTAAAATTCATTGAGTTTGAGACATGATATTTAGGGTATGCATAGTTGAGTTTCTGAAGGACCTTTTTAATAGCCGACTCTTTCGTAGCAGCAGCTACCATCAGGCCTAACAGTGTGAGAGCCAATATCACCAAGCTGCAAGCAAACCTTTCCCAGAGGAGGGACTTCTGATTGTCCCCATTGCATAAAGATGACATAGGAGCCTCACTTTTATGTCATCTGTCCTAAAGTCAAGAAAAGGGAACTTATACTGAAATTAGAGAAGCTGATTGCAGCTCTCTGCACATCCAAGTAAGAGTAGAGACATGCTTCAATTGGTACCAACTGACTCCAGACTGAACAGAAAGGGCTCTGGAAAGGTTCCTGTATTCCATGACTCCATGCTGAAGCCTGAAACTGCATCTGCACTGCACCTTGCATGCCGCTGCCTAGTACAGAAATACTCACACATATTGCACACATACTCACACATATTGTTTTTGTTTTGAAGGACCCATTAAAACATCCCTAATAAATTGCTACAATTTCTAAATCACCATTCTAATGAACTTCATGGCATTATTTAATGAGTGTCCAGTTTAAATCTGCACACTTCAAGATCACTGCAGGCCACTAAGTGTATTGAATATCTATCACATTTTCAATAAAACTTGAACAGGGCTACAAAAACTGTGAGCAAGTAAAATTTTATTATCCTCTCTATAACCAGAAGAATGATTGCTTGTACAGAGGTCCAGAATTTGAAGAATGACACAAAGAAATAAGAACTAAAATTACAAACTTGCCAATAGGTGATGAAAGAAATGCTCCAAATGCTTAAAAAGAGAAGGTGAAACTTTATTATCTGTTATCCTGAGAAACCAACCTTTGGACAGCTACAAGAGGGGATTTTTAATTCCAGGTAAATGTTCTGTTTCATTTAATACTCTCAGAAATAAAGCAGGAAAAGTAAGCAAGTAAAGATACTTCTCTGAGGGCTACACACATGTGCTATACAACTGGGGGGCAACAAGCAAGAAGAATATTTTGGCACAAGTTAAAAATTTTTTTAAAAATTAAAAAAAGAAGAAAAGATTCTGTCATGGAAAGAAGCTTTTCCTCTCTAGTATTCAACTGGGCTACTCTGTCTAGGAAAGAAAATGGTTTCTCTTTCAAGGAGGGTTTTAAACAAATTGTGCTGACAACACTACTCTCCTTAGTTCCTTTAGAAATCATCCTCAAATGTATAAGATTTCTTCCTTCCAGACACTAGGTTAATAAGCTGATAAATCACAACTATATATGAAGAAGACAGTTTCCAGGATGAAAAAGGCAATCATAGAAATAATTAAGAAACAAGTACCACCCAGTTATTGCACATGAAAACTAGGATATGAACATACTGAAAACTGTTACAGGGAAGAAAAATAATAAGTATCTGATACTAAATCCCTCAAATTAATTCTTTAATCACTATCCATAAAGGACCTCCATGGAAGCATTCAGCAGACACATATGACTTTCAATGAGAAGGTAGTCCAAGGATCTTGAGATGACCAGAAAGAAGTGGCAGAATGCTAAAAAGAGAAAATTCATTTAAGATATACACAACAAATTAACTATAAGGGATAGAAAGAACTTTTAAGTATTTGATATAAAACTTTACTTTGCTTAGAGATCATTGTAACATGAAAAATATTTATTGTAGACTTTTCAACATGAATTTTAAAAAAAAATTGATTTCCTAATTTGCTTGCCTTACTAAGCAGGACTTATGTGCATTTTTTAAACCATGTATTGTGAAAGCGAGTAGAATAGTAAGTAAAAAATAATTAAATCAAAATAATACATCTAAATTGTAATCTTGAGCCAACAAGCTGAGAATTTGCCTTCAAGAATAGAACAGGAGGGGGAGAATTGCTTGACAAAATCTAAATTTTAATTGAAGAGACACAACAGAAGGAATTTAAAGTTGCATGGATTTTAGAAAGGTCACCAAGTCTTTGCTTCTTCCTCCAGTCCCTTTCTGCCCTTCTTTCAGTCTTTTATTTCCCTCTACACCGCACAACTGAAAAGACCATTTGGTCCAAAGTCATTAAGTACAGTATTGGGGTGAGCCACATATGTGGATAGGGAACTGGCTTAAATGTCACAGACAGAAGCTGTTTATGAGACCGAGCAGTTTGGGAGAGAGGGATTAGTGGAGCACCACAAGAATCAGTGTTAGCCCATTTTTTGTCCATTTTATATATCAGTGACCTAGGAGATGAAATATGTATGAAGGTGAAGAAATTTGCTGATGAAACAAACCCAGAGAATAGAGCTTGTAAAGACAAAACGAGAACGGCAATAAAATTCTGAATGACAAATAGCCTAGGATCACAGGCTGATACTGCTAGTGGTTTCACTGGCATCTGCAATTCATTGTAAAGAAAGATAAGGCTATGAGATGACAAAAAAAATAATAAAAAGGTAGTGTTCTCTTAATGGCCGTATGCCACAAAACATTTAATAGGAGGTGAATATGGTCCTGGTACTGGACAGAACTTCAAAACCATCTGCAGAAGGATTCAGAGAGATTCTAGGTAGATAAACAAGAGTAAGACCTGGAATAAATCATTCTAATACTACATAGGGGATTTCAAGGCACATTTGGAATGCAGCCATAGTTCTTGTCCCTTTAGTATAAGAATATTGTAAGAGTGAAAATATTAAAAGGGGAATCTGAATGTTAGAGAAACTCTAAAAATTTAGTTCACAGGAGCAAGCAGCTAGTACCCTTTAAAAAGATCCTAGAAAATGAAAATATTTTGGAAATAGATGAAATATTGAAGAGTCCATAAGGCAAAGAATACATCCACCCAAAGTAAAGGAAGCATAGTGAGCTGAATGCAATTTAAGAAAGCTATTTCCCTCAACAAATCTATTCACTGATCACATCAAGCAGAGAGAGGAAAAGTAACAACTGCGTCAAGTGACAGTCAGAAGTGCTGGATGTCATTCAGCAGCACTGCTGTGTCAAAGTAATTTCACGTCATGTTACAGGGATGACCTGGCAGATGATGGTCAGCACCATAGTTAATCAGAGAAAAAAAATAAAATAGAAAGATTAGAATGAGTAACTCATCTACTCCTACTGCATGTCTGTCCAAACCCATAGTAATAGCATAGATACTCCTTGAATAAGGCACTATTAATGGGCTTTGGAAATTGCAAGAGTTGTTTATGACTTAGCTAACACCTTGTCATAGCATATCCTGTGACATCACACACAGGGACTGCCAGGTACTACTCATTGCCATAGCTTGCTAGCTCCTTCCCAAATAGCCTTGTGTCTTTTATCCAGGTCTGACCAGACTCTTCATGGTAGTCAAGGACTTCCACTACCTTCAGATTGACCCTCGGTTGGTTACACATAGAAAATAGACTGGCCCTCAGGTGTTACTATGTTGTGGCCAGATTTATAAATATTATACAGTTTTCTGTTGCATGCTGCTCATTTTTTTTTTTAATCTACTGTTTTCTGAGGCAGAATAGCCTTTTCATACCAGCTATGGTAACTACCAAAACTCAGCTTAACATCATTAGAATATTATCAATTTTCATTATGTTTGAGAAACTGACAAGAGATAAATTTCAATACATTTTCACCAAAATCAAGATCACAAATAGCAGAATTAGTCTTGGAAATGTCAGTTCTAATGTAATGTAGTTTCAGTCTCTTTAAAGTGACTCTTTACTAACTACTACAGATCAGAATCTCAAATAAAAAAAAAGGAAAAATCATTTTAAAAGGCAAAAATAAAACAAACAGAAAGGAACTTAAACTGAATTGGGAGACACGAGTTCACTTGATTTGATAACCACCTGCAAATACACAGATTGTGTTACTGCCATCTGCATTAATTATCCAAACATGACTGGCCCCCATTAGCTCTAATATGGTCTCAGAGGAATTCAACAGCAATACCTAAGCTTGAAGTGAGAAAGGGAAACAAGAAACACAGAACTGAAAGAGTTATTACTTAGATGTACTGGCAGGGCTTTTTTGTTCGGTTGATTTTGGGGGTTTTGTTGGTTTTTTTCCCATACAGGGAAAGCATTAAGTCCTGCAAGACTAAGGAGTTCAGAGTACACCACTCCTGACTTAAAGGCTTTCCCAACCTTACAGGCCAAGCAGAACTATTACAGAAAATATAGATTTTGGGGGAAGCCCTTGCTATGCAGGCTCTCCTGCATTTGATCTGTCTCCTCTGCCAGAAAGAGATGGATGGCTCAAAAACAGAAGAGAAAGCAGTAAACTTAATCAGAGCTGGCAGTAATCTCTATTCTTATCACCTGGCAAATAAACCATTTGGAGCATTTATTTTTGTTAACTTTTATCATTTGTAGTATTTCCTAGTTGGATCATGAAAAGATGAGGCTATAAACCTATATTTTACATCTTCTTAAACCACAATGTTAGATGGGAGTATATGCATTTGGTTGGTTTGAGGATGTGTGTACGTGAATGGGTGTGTGATTATCAGTATGGTGGAACAGAAGCAGATTTTTTTAATTAACAGAATCAACTGGACAATCACAGATACTAGGAAACCAAAAAGGTAACCAGCCTACCTATGTATGTGACCTCCTTAGAGAGTGAGAACAAGTCTCATTGGAACAGGAGAGTAACAGTTGTAATAATTTCCAAAAACCAAACAACGTAGAAGAAAAACCAAGCCAGTGACCTTATGTAAGGCTTAGAAATATTGGCAATGTAAAAACTGCACAGCAGCAGTAAACTGGAATTGCTAAATGGCATTGCCCACTTTGGAGGATAATTGTATTCCCTAAGTAAATTCTTCAATTTTACTCAGAAGGAAGAAGAAATATTTTGCTACCGATGATTCTCATTTGCATTGCAGTTCTGCAACGTATCTTCCATAGTGTTAAAAAGTTACCTACTGCAATGTCTTCTTTTCTACATCAGGTCTGGATTTCCAAGCCACAGTTGTAAATACTGTGTATCTGATAAGCAGAATCACATGCCTAAAGCCCTATATCATTACCACTGCCTTTATAACAAAATAGTTCCATCGGGTAGAGGATAGTATTAGGGCTCTAGCAGCAAAATGGATGAGGTCCTTCAAAAGCATTAATTCCCTATGCATTGATGCTCTTCAGCATGGCCATTACCATATCACACATACACCTAAAACAGGGATTAAAACAAGGTTCCTCTCACAGTCTAGATTTTCACTTTCTTTATATCAACATAAATTACCTCACTAAGGTGCAAAGGTCTGGCAATTCAGTATCTAAGTATATTAGGATTGTCCCCATGTAAGCTGATAGAAGTGCTGTCGCTACTGTGTCTGCAGGCAGAAAGCATCACTATGGAGTAAAAATAATTTTCCACAGATGTTTGGTTACAGCCAAGCAAGCCTGAGAGACTGGAGCTAGTGAAACTGAACAGACCTGTCGAAAACTAAGCAGGTTTGGATCAGAAGGTACATAAAAGCTGATGACCTCACGCAAGCTGCTCTAAAATGCATCATGAGGTACTAAATACAGTACAAAAGGAATGTTTGGGAGTTAAAAAAAAAGTGCATGCCTGTAAAGGGTTAGGACTTAACTTTTCCAGTTCTAACACAGATCTTATCTTATTCTGTAGAATCTTCCTTATGGTTCACTTACATTTCCTGCAAGACAGTGAAAAGTTTTTCATTCTATTGCAACAGATCCTTAAGACTGTCTCTCTGCCTGTATGTTTTCACATATTTTACATGCCTATCATCATCAATACCAAACTGAAAGTACTCGCTATGTATCTGCCTAATTTGTAAATGGACAGTTACCTCCACATTTGTCTTCAAAAAACACCCACTCTAATATCTGTCCCTAAGCTCCTTCCCTCATTTTCCCTGTTACCATAGCCAATAATAGCTTTTTGGTAACTCAATCATCTTTTTCCTGTACCATGAACATGGAGGGAGGGAGAGCAACGAGAGATTGTGAAGAGAGTTGCTGCTTTTAGGTGCAGCATCAGACTGCTGAGAGAGACATTTTCCTCTATCCCATTTCACCAGCCTCAGATCACAAGACTGGATGTAGACTTGAGGAACGAGAAGTTCCTTGCTCCGCTGCCCTACTGCCTTCTGCAGGAATCATAGTAACACCTGGTTCCCTTTCCTTGTACTGCTGCTAACTGATCCTACAGCTTGTATTCTTCCAATTTTTTCTAAGTGACTACTCTCTGAATGTTAAACCAGCAGACCCTTGATGGTGCAGCTAGTTAAATCATCCACAAGTTCTTCTACAGACAACTCACGTTACGTGTCCTTTCAACAAATTGCACACTACCAAGAACAGTTTCATCACATCACATATGAAAGTTCTTAGCTTAAGCAAATTATTTGTCTTTTTTTTTTTTTTTTTTTTTTTTTTAAGGAAGCAAAAATATGTTTGATCAGCTTAAGGATGGCTTTTCAAGATGTCATTTAATCCTCTACAGCAGAGAGAACTAGCGCAAATCTGTTACATATTTCAGTTTACAAGACTGTCACCTCTTAACAGAAATTGAAGCTTTACCTGGAATTCACTAAATATTACAAGAAAAATCTGTCAAGGGGAAAATCACTTCCCATATATATATGGCACACAGTACCGAAGGACTAACAAACTTAGGCCCAAAAAACACATTAGTGACACCAGTGGTAGAAGTGACACCACAGCAAAACAAGCAGCATTTGGGAAATGAAGACGAGAAGAAAAAAGAAAAAGAAAAAAAAAAAAAAACAGTTAAGCATATTCATTTTCTGTTTGCACATTTCCAGAGATAATCCTGATGCCAGAGTTAACTAATCAACTAGCTTTTGGTAAGCTGGAAGCAATTTTAGATTCTTTCAGTTTCTTTGATAAACTAGTGATTCAATATGCCAGCATATGAGTGATGAATTTCAGTGGTTTCAGAAAGAATCTTACAGTATATTATACATGTCATAACAATCCCACACTCTCCAGAAGTTAGTAGTCATGGAATATATCACACAGTTTGACAAGCAAATCTCTCAACAAGATCTACGTTTATCTCCTATGACCTACAAAGCAACTCTTATCACAACAAATGGAGCAAGCCCAGCACATCTCAACATAAAGACAGATTGAGACAAATCTATCTACTTTAAGGCACAGCCTCGAAGGACTATCAAAGTAAGCTAAAGATATATATGCTCTCCCACAACAAGATTTTTAAATCTATCTTAACTCAAACTAGTATGTTCACAGCTAGAATAAAAAAAAAAAATACAAAGAAAAAAAAAAAAACCCAAGCCTGAAAAGTGCCAGGAACTAATTAGGAAACAGATAAGATCTGAGGTCTTACATCCCATATAGTGTAGTAAATAGCATACTAATAGCAGGTTAAAGTCAACAATAATTTCTGCCAGAAGTAACCAAGGAAACCACTTATGTAAGTGCATACATGAAGAGAGATAGCAAAGCAAATGGACTCAAATCCAAACTCAACAGACTTGGAGAGCTAACTGCAACAAGCCTCCAAAAGATGCAGCTGTTTGGAGAAATGGCTTATACATATTTATTGAAATATTTTTTTGGTCTAAAATTCCAACTGAGGATGGTGCAGATTCTCATACAGCACTAACAATAGGCAAGCAGTCAATATGGGTCATGAGACAGCAGTATTGCAATTCATAACTCAAGATTCACATTTTGGTAACTCATGGATCTTTGGCAAGTCTTCTTTAATAGGGTCTGAAAGATTTCGCAATGATTAGGTAAATAGTCTCAAACAGTCAACATCACTCTGAAAAAACATCAACTCTGAAAGATTGCAAATGGAGCAAGCATCTGTTTCTATATCCACCTAGAGTGGCCATAAATCCAACCTGTTCAGCCCTGGCTGGTAGCACAGTAGCCCAGTGGGCATGCATAGTTTTATATTCTGGATGGCAAATTCCAATTGCCATTGTAACAGACTCATGTCCTGGACAGATGGGTATGCTATTGAGAGCACCCTCATGAGGTGTTTCAAATACAGGGCTGGAGGATGGCCTGGTAGGGCATAAATCCTGCCAGGCTGGTTTAACCCTTGTTCTCCTCCTCCTATTGTGGGTCCAGGAGCTGAGTAGAATGAGCAAACAATGGAGCAGCAAAGCCTAGAGGGCTAGGAGCCTAGCACCACATGTAAGGTGTCTTGTGCTGCCCCTCAAGGTGCCTGCCTGGTCATACGAGGCACAAAGCTTTGAATTCACTGGCCAGAACAATGATGCTAGTACCTATTGGCCAGTTTCATTTTCAAAATGATGCATTTAATGGGAGTGATTTAGAAAATCACTTTCTGCACTGACCTCCTTTTCTGCCCTGACCCTTCACCAACAGCAGTATCCCATTCACAGCTCCTTAACTGGGAATCATGGCAGCCGCATGTTTGCAGCTTGCACTGGTGGCTTAGCAGCAACTCAGTTCTCTCCTCCCCTCTGCCTGAAATATTTTGTATTTTACCATGGGATCATTATTGTGAGTTCTGGAAGTGTCCTTGTACAGGAAACTTACTCAGGGACCAAAGCGTCGTGAGTACACCTGCTAGAGTTAATGCTAAGACTACATAAAGATTTTTTCCTAGCTTTGCGTTCCTATTTTCCAAGGTCTGATTGTTTAAACTGTTTAATTCCATGTTCATAAATACCCTTTGTGCAACTACTTCCTGTTGACTAAAAATCCATAGAATCTCAGGGAATTATCATGATTTTTTAAATATTAATAATAAAAATTAATATTCATACATAAATTAATGTTCATAATTCCTAACAGATTATTAATTTCTACAACAGAGCAGCCAGAAAACCTTTAAGCAGCAGCAACTGAAGGATGACTTTTTGTTTATTTGCAGCACTGCAAGCTTTCTTTGTGGATCTCCAAATGTTTTTTTATTATCTCAGAGGTTAATTTCACATAAACCATTCTAGAGCCAACCTTGAGAACTTCCTGCAAACTGTTAATATAGAGCACATACACTAATAAAACAATATAAATTACCATTTGTTAATACACAGACTTGCATATAGCACCTACTTCCATCCATGATCCAACACTAGTGGCAGACAACTGAAAGTATTGTTTATCATAGGAACATGAGTACGTCTGGGTGAAGGGATCATGCCCTCGTTTCTTGCTAAGAATTAATGAGAATTTAGCATTTATGTGCCCTTAAAAATACTAAAATTGTCTGGATTATCAAGAACTTCTTATTAATCAAATATTAAGGCTATTGAAGAGTGGCTCAGGATAGGACCAGTTGTGAGATTTGGGTTTTCTTAGAGCTAACCCCAATGCTACTTCAGTCAGTTTCTCCTTATATTATGCTTGTCATTTTCACAGCCCTGTGAGGAGAGGTTGAGGGAGCTGGGGGCATGCAGCCTGGAGAAGAGGAGGTTCAGGGCAGACCTCATTGCTCTCTACAGCTACCTGAAGGGAGGTTGTGGCCAGGTGGGGTTGGTCTCTTCTGCCAGGCACCCAGGGGCAGAACGAGAGGACACAGCCTCAAGCTGTGCCAGGCAGGTTCAGGCTGGACATTAGGAAAAAGTTCTACATAGAGTGATTGGCATTGGAGTGGGCTGCCCAGGGAGGTGGTGGAGTCCCCATCCCTGGAGGTGTTAAGAGGAGGCTGCATGAGGTACTTAGTGCCATGGATTAATTAATTAGAAGGTGTTAGGTTGGACTTTATGATCTCAGAGGTCTTTTCCAACCTGGTTGATTCTGTGATTTTTATACTTGACTCAACAAAATTATAGAAAACTTTCAGAACACTGTGAATTAATTCATACATAGAAATAACATACTAATGCCAGAATATAAACTGCAAGACTAGTCAATTGTTCTATTGTTCTGAGGTCTTTTGGGTAGTGAGTACTTAAAATTAGCTGCTCTATGTTTGGCTGCACCATAATTAGATTGTGGTTGGGGGCTTCTTGGGATTGAGATTTTTTTGGTTGGTTGGCATTGGTAGGGTTGTCCGTGAGGTTTTTTGTTTGTTTATTAGCTTGTTTGGGATTTTTGTGGTTTGTTTGGTTTTGTTTTTTTAGGGTT
This sequence comes from Ramphastos sulfuratus, assembly GCA_013399055.1. Lineage (NCBI taxonomy): Eukaryota > Metazoa > Chordata > Aves > Piciformes > Ramphastidae > Ramphastos > Ramphastos sulfuratus. The sequence goes on along the minus strand of WBNM01033162.1, from coordinate 20,824 downwards.
GTTTTGGTTTTGGTTTGTGGGGGGTTTTTTGTTTGTTTTGTCTTTTAGATTACAGCACCGCAGCTGTATTGGAATAGAGAGGAGAAAGAGAGATGTCTCCATGCAAATTCACAAGCAGAGGGAACACTTTTCAACAACTTCAAGACCAGCTGCACAGCTAGTTTGCCAAACTACTGGGTGTTTTTTATGTTTTAAAAATGAAAAAAAATAAATAATAAATACTCCATTTTACAACCAAATGTGACCATCTTCCAAATTCTATCTGCCCGATAGTTTGGAATGGGATGTCACTATCTCTGTATGTTTATCTGTTTAGAAGAAGTGGGGGGAAAAGTCAAATCACAACAAAGATGGAGTAGAAATCTGTGTGGATCTATGTGTCACAAGACAATGCCACATATAGGGAAGAAAAAAAAAAATAGGTGTTGATGTTCCAGAAGAAAAATGAAGAAAGATGGTTGCAAATAGATTTCTGGAGGGTAAGGAAAAAGACATAGAGATTGCTCATTTTTTGGCCTAATGAATAAATCATTTTAGTTTCCTCCCCCCCTTGTGCACCTGCTGCTTTGAAAAGCTCCTTCCACAACCAACAACTGAACAGCAAATGCTGCACAATGACTCAAATGTTGCTGGAACCATGCCAGCAAAAATTACCACTCTTCAACCAAGATAAACATCATATTACTTCATTACCCTTTTAAAACATATGCAAATTAAATCCATTATTCTTTTTTCTTACAGAAACGAAGTTCCTTTGGCTGGAATTCAACATCTCCCTTTGTCATCGTTGACCATGAATGGATGAACTTCATGTAGATGATGTCCATTTCCCATCTTTGAATCAAACATTAACACCATTTGACAGTAATAAATAACATTTATCACAATAGGGATCTACTAATGATTTTCCCACTAAGCTGGCTCATCAGAACCTATCAGCTGACAACTGCATAAATGAGATTAGCATAACAGCTGCCTATGACAAATGTATCTAAATCACTTCAATGCCAGCTAGCTTTTTGATCTCCCTATCACGTTACTGCCAAAACTAAATCCATTTCTTCAAGATACACGTTGTTTATTACAGATACATGTGTATATTCCACACCATTATGTACTCCAGAGATTTCAGTAATTAAAAGAATTAAAAATATTGATTGGATACAGCCACTATAATGTAAATTTGCAACACTGCACTTCAGAGTAGCATTCCACTGCCTACTTAATTCCTCCTCCCACATCCCAATTGCAGGATTTGGCGTTTAATAGCTGTGTGTTTCTCTGGCACAAAATGCATGTGTTAATGTAAATATATGTATTAGGTTCTCTCTGTGACTATTGCTTACAATTCAAACTAATTCCCAGTAATATGGTATTTGGTTCCTTGCACACATCATTGTGTCTGTATAAAAGCAAAACTGACAAGGAAAGAAAGCCTTGCTGGTAGAGCAATGTATTTGTGGGTTTATTACTACTATTAGGAACAAGGCCTATGAGACTGCCATGCAAACTCATGAAAACAAGTATGAGAGGAAACCTAAAGCCAACAGCTCTTGTTGCATCTCTATTACAACATTTTCAAAAAGCACTCCAACTTTCAAACACTTCTTCAGTGGAAAGTCAATGCTCCTCTGTGTGAATTTAGATTGTTAGAGTTCTTTAAATCCTCAAGAATATAGATGGCTTCCTTGATGTCTAAAATGCAGGGTAGAAGATGCCCTTAGACATTACAGAAAACTCCAGTAAAACTTACAACTTAGATTAAGCCCATGGTACAATAGACAAACTGCATACAACATGGCACAGGAAGAAAGGGGGGGGGGGG
>WBNM01033162.1:0-18993 GCA_013399055.1 Ramphastos sulfuratus | reverse complement strand
GGGGGGGGGGGGAAAGGGGGAAACACTAACAATTGCTGTTTCTCCTGAATGTTTATCTAAGTTATTTTACTGAACTTTAAATTACAACTTCAAAAAGTATTTACTTTCTCAACTATGATAAAGACATTTTTTAAATGTTTATTTGTATCTGTTGGCATGTAGACATTTCGTCCACAGTTTTGAGCCATTTTGGAGCCACTAATCTGTTTATATCTGAAGAATCTCCATTGATTTCCTTAAGATTGGATTAAGCTTTTGACAATTTCACATACAAAGTAACATCAGGCATGCCTACACTTGAGTGTCATGATTTAAAAGCCAGGTGTGTGTGCATCTTTCCTGGTCTGCTCAGCCTTTTGGAACTTAATAAAGATTAGAAAACACTGTTTTCAGGTAAATTCTAAACAGAGATTTTCATAACTAATTATACTTGAATCCTCTTAATAGTTATCCTATTAATGAATAAATAGAAGGCAAACCAGGTATCTGTATTGCATTTAACATTGCAGTATACATCCTCTTACCCAATCAACTAAGTAAATTTTGAAACATGAATCTTTTGACTTGCACTGAGAACCGATATCAAGTGGCAGCAGATCTCAGTGTTCCTAGAAGTAGCACCAGTTTATGGTGGAAAAGGTTTCTAAATTAATGTCACTAAATTGTAAGTTTGAAGGGTTTTGCATAAGCATGAAAAATGTGCAAGTATGAGAACTAATGAGATTGCAGGCTGAAAACTGAAAATATTCCAGTTCTAGCGCTCTGTGGCAAACATCTTGTTTTCAATGTGGTAACATTCACAAGCACTTTGTTCTTTCTTGCATTTCAATTAAAATTCATGGGATGCTTTCTCCACATATTTTTCAAGTCTGCCTGCATTTTCCATATCTTATAAAAATTTTTGGCCATTATTTTTCATGTAAAATGAACAGAATGTATGGTCTTTTGTCCAAGGCTTTTGTTTTGTGAAGCAGGCCATTTTTCACGGATGAAACTGAGGCACACACTTTCAGTTTTGACAGCATTTCTTATCATTTCCCCCGGTTAGCATTGTCACCTTTCATTATTTAATTCTGAAGCACAAGGAAGGCTGATTTATACCCATGATGTATAATTACAGGCAGATGGAGGGCTTGGAATGTAGAAACACAGAACTAGGGCTGTAGCAAGTGTCTGTAAGCTTCCTCTGAAAAGTCCTGTGTGTCACCAGCTAAAAACAAAAAGCCAAACAATTCGAACTAAATGAATCCGTGCTGTTGTAAACGGTGAGTTAATGAAAGTGAATACAAAAGAAATAATGGGCATTGGTTGTGGTTGCAAGGTAATTTAAAATGTTTTCAAGTACAAATGATGAAATGTGTTTGTATAAATCAAATTCACCTTAGAATGTGCCTATGGTCAGAAAGGCCTTTCTTTCCTTAACCTCCACTTCATCTGAAATCACTTTGACACAAGTCCACTCTGCATTTTGAAGAGAGAAGTGCTTGCTGCAGTTCTTTCATATGATAATGTACAGTATATTTTCAGCTGCCTTTTTAAATTTTTAACAAATGGAAGGCTTATTAAGAAGATATCATAATTACATGCAGCTATTTTACTAGCTCTTATCTAAAGCAAAAGCAAGCAATTAGTTGAGAACATAAATTCATTCAAGACACTTACTGGACATGAGGGAATAGACTAGGCAGAGAAGATAGACCCATTTTACTGTTTCATCTCCCCTGAAAAAAAAGACAGAAAGCTTATTCCATTAGGTTTAACATAACCTAAAAACTAGCTCCTCTATTTAAAAAGTAAACTAATATTACACAAGATGTTGACTATTTAGCAAATGGCTAAAACTACCCAAAAAGTTACCCTGGTAGTATTCGATGTAGGATAGCTGCTTGGAGAAACAGAAGTTGTTACTGTCGTAATGAAAAACACTTTACTGGGGCAAGCAGTCATCAGTTCAGCTCAAAACCCACATGGATGCCTTTCTGTGTGATCTGGTATAGGTGATCCTGCTCTGCAGGGGGGTTGGACTAGATGATCTTTCAAGGTCCCTTCCAGCCCCTGACATTCTGTGATTCTGTGATTCCTTGGACTTCCTCCCAGATCATCAGGCAGATCTCTTCAGGTTCAGAATCTGATCCCCTTGGTAATACGAAGCTTTGCTTTTTAAATTTTTAAGTCCTGTAATCCAAAATGCAGTTAATAGGAAATGGCTACTTCTGTCCTGGCTTTAGCTTTCATATTTCGATTTTATGTACGAAAGTATACTAAAATTAATTTGAAACATACATAATATTGACTACCTCCGTTTTTGTCACATACGTAACCAAAACGAAGTAGAAGACTATAAAAAACAAGTTGTTTTTTGCTTACTCTGGGAGCGTATGTATAGAACATTCTCAAGTGTTTAAGACAACACCTAAATGCAAATCCTTTTTCTCTAGGAAGAATGACAGCATATTTGTGCTGGAATGTATTTATTAATGTTTTTTTAAACCAGCAGAAAAACAACTGCTTTTCTACCAGAAGCATTTGGCAGGCAAATAGGCTGAGCAATACTTGATCTGTCCACAGTTGTCTTCACTTGCCAATCTCAGTAATAATAATTCCTTTTGGAGAAACAGTCTAATGATTTTTTTTTTTCCTCTTGTCATTGATCAGGCTCTGAATGTTTCTTTTAATGAATGCGACATAATTCATGCACAGTCACTACTGAACCCAGCACATTCATAATTAGTGACAATTTTGCACCTGCTCTTATGGGTAGATGCTGTTCACTTTAATTTAACTTGATACCTTGATTATTCATTGGAAACTGCAGGAGACGTTGATTATTGTGCATGTTTCCTGAATAGCACATAGCAGACACAACGGAGATAGATATAAAAAAAAAAAACCCAAAAAAACATTTTCAAGAGTGTTTTAAATAATTAACACCTTAACCAAGCAGGACACATATTGTGTACATATGTGCATACATTACGTTCATGAACATCACCCTTAATATGATGGTAGTATTTCATACACTTAAAGCTCATCAGCATAATAAGTATAGACACATTTTAAAGTCAGTCTTCCATGTAAAGTTAGACATATTATGTGTGTTTTTATGTAAGAGGTGATACTGCTGGATTATATATCTGACTGCCTCCAATACCTGTCCTATTGCAAAGACATGTTTGAATTTTGAATGATGTTAAGTGGGAACTGGTAAAAGTTCTTTGTGGTTGAAAGAAGGGACATCTTAAATAGAGAAGAACTGAGCATAATCATGCTAGATGCCTGTGTATTCATGGATGTAATATTCTTTTTCCTCTCTTCCATATGCTACCATGCTCAGACATTGTACATATCTGGTCATTTAAGCATGTTTTTGTTCCCCAAACTTATCTCTCAGTTTATTCTAGAAGCACAAGCAGCAGCATGTTCAAAAAAGGGGAAGGAAAAGATTAATCTTGTGCATATAGCAAAAAAAAAAAAAAACAACACACCAAACAAGGAAACAAAAACAAAAAAACAAGGGGGGAAAAGAAAAAACCAACAACCAAAACCACGCCACCACAATTTATGAAACCAAGTTATCTGCTACTCTTCACATATTTCATAAACCCAGGAAATGAGTGGACTAGTAAAACTTCTGCACTGGCACAACAAGACAGAACAGATAATAATATTTTGAGTAGTTCTGATGGGTCAGTTTACCCTCTAGGAAAAGCTGGACAGGTACCAGAGATTCTGTTCCCAAGAGTGGGCTGGCATGTAGGACATTTCTAGAGCCATCCTCGGTCAGCCATGAAACTGTGGTGCAGTACAACATTTGACTCTCAAGATATTTTCAATTGTGTTTTGCACTCTAGGCATGCAAATCCTAAAAACGCAGAGGCCACTACCGGTTGATTATTCCATCTATCACCAGTAATCAGGGTAATGAAAGGCTTGTTAATTTATTTTATTTTAATATCAGGGATATTAGTGTTCCTCCATTATTCTTCATTCTATTCCAAACAATCAAGGCCATGACCAAATCAGCACTGTTAAGATTCTTTGCTTTGACCAAGGACATCATACAGTGTATACAGATGATGTTTGAACTGCACAATTTTGTCTCTTCTCAACTTTGGAGCATAAAACTTTTTATAAGAAAAAAGCTAATGTAATAAAGACTATAAAAGCAAAAAAACAGGACCGAGTAGGTATTTTTAAATAAATCTGATTTTCCTGACTCAGCTTATATCTTTAATAATCAGTCTTATGACTCTCTAGATGACTACTAGAATATTAATGAAAAATGGTATCATTTCACAGTTATACAGCTATAAGGGAAATTAAACAATAAAGAACTCTATATTCAATAATTTCTTTCAGTACTACGAAAATATCTTTAAGTAGATACAGAATTATCAGCATACATGAACACATCATGATCTTTTTCATAAATCATCACTTTTGAGATCTCTAAATTATCAGAGCACATAATTCTTGAGCAGATAACGGTGTCAATGAGGAACATAGCTCAGGACTATTGCCTTCCAATAAACAAGTATCAGGAACAGCAGCTAGTGAAGCCCTTACAAGCCACCGAGAAACACACTGTGTGTGCTAGAGGAATACAAAGAACTTTACGTTGAGTGTATATTACTGTCAGAGAACATTTGCTCCATGGTGCTCTTCCAGCCAGAATGAAGCTGGGTTGAGAAAGTCAGTTAAGGGCCTATCAGCACCTCATGATAGCTCACTTTCTTTGTCAGCCCTTGCACCAATGGAACTCTCCTGCTGATTGTGAAGCAAAGCCATGTTATGGTGTTTATCTCATGCTGTATGTTCAATAGATAAATCAAGGCCAAGAATCCCATACTAGTGATCCCCACATGCACTCCAACTTAGGCAGATCATTTCTTCTACAAGAAAGTGGTTTTGTCACCAAGAAAGCTCATGGGTACTACAATCACACTTTTCAGACAGTCATAATATCCATTATCCTAACTGTGCTTGAGAATTTTTACTTTATTGCTCAGAACAGTATTTGTGGCATTAAGGTAAGATATTTAAGACTTGTTGAAACAGAAAACTGTACATACGGAATATCAGTCTAGAGTAGCCTAAGTAGCAGATAGGGCTCACATGTTAGCTCAGCATTAGAAACCAAAGTCTCAACTAGAAAATAAACTTGTATTCTTCAGTATTCTGTTTCATTGAGTGATTTTAATGAACATAAACCCACTGAATACAAAAGAAAAACAGGACTGGAAAATAGGACACTTGCACTTCAAGCTTCTAATAAATCTATTTAGAAGTGCTTTCTGCTGATTCAAGAATTGATGATATGAATTACAATTCAGTTTTAGCATACAACAAAAAAAACCATGACTGTCACATCTTAAACTCTGTTAAGATGCTGGAATTGAAACTCAATGTATTTCTGATCTGGACTATAAAAGATTCAAAAGGATTTAGAAACACCTCAAGACAGAAAGAAATCACCATCTTTGTTCCTGTAATATAGCCATAAGTCCTCAGGAGAAATGTTTCCATCCATTTTCAATCATGTAAACACATGTCAATTGTTCACAACTGTGGGAGAAAGACAAGCTGCTTCTCCCACTTCATCTGTTGTTCAGAAAGTTGCTGCTTTGTCTTTAGAGCTCTGCTGATGCTGCTTTCAGCAAACCAGTATGCCATTGTTATAGTTGTCTTTTCATATGCCTCCAGGGACTGAAGGATGGTACAGATGGTAAACAAACATGCTTTACGGGCTTGGAGCTTAGACTACAAAATTCAGATTTTCTTTTCATTTCTGGAAAGCAACTAAAGCAAATAAATTAGCAAAATTTGTTATCAAGGTAGCTCTCAGTCCTGTGCAGCTCCTCTAATATGATACTACCTACCACACATTTCCCCTCAATCTCAGAAAGCTGACTGTCATGGGTGGAAAATTCTTTATGTACCTGAATTTCCCCAGGGTATTTGATTTTGCTTACATGGTATAGATACAAGGCAGAGTTCTAATGAATTTAATTTTTAAAACCTGAAGCTTTATGTCATATGCATCCTATTCACAAAGGACATAGTATAAAGGTCTTGAATTAGTATATACCAGTCCAGGTCACAACTGGACTGACAGAATAGACACGTGCTTCCACGACTGCATTCTGTAGCCAGCTCATCTGAGACCATTTATTCCTGATGGGATGCTATTAGTCACACAGTATCACAGTATCAGCAAGGTTGGAAGAGACCTCAAAGATCATCAAGTCCAACCCATTACCACAGACCTCAAGAGTAGACCATGTCACCTTCAAAGACAATGACAAATGAATAGTTTGAATTTTACCAACAACTATATATATACCTGACCAACCCAGAATCACAGAACCATTTTGTTTGGATCTTTAAGATTATTAAGTCCAAGCATTAACACTTCCAGATCACTATAAGCCATGTCCCTAAGCACCTCATTTATGTGTCTCTTTTAAACACATCCAGAGACAGTGATTCCACCACTTCCTTAAGCACAGATCTAAGTAATAGGATGTTCTTAGAGATAAAGAAGAGATTCTGCTCATCTATAATACTTTACAAGAAGAAACAACTGTGAAACAAAAAAATATCATTAGCATGATAACTGATTTTAAGTTATCACTACAACATGTTCCATGCTTGATACTTGCTATCTGATGTAATAATCAGCATTGGAAACAAGCAGCTTCATGNCAGCCTATAATATAATTTTCCCTATTAAAATATTCTAATTAGCTCAAACCAGCACAGACTTTGTCTTTGGAAGTCACAGTATCACCGAGGTTGGAAGAGACCTCAAAGATCATCAAGTCCAACCCGTTACCACAGACCTCAAGACTAGACCATGGCACCAAGTGCCACATCCAAACCTGCCTTGAACACCTCCAGGGATGGTGACTCCACCACCTCCCTGGGCAGCCCATTCCAGTAGTGAATGACTCTCTCAGTGAAGAACTGGATTCACAAGTGTGATACAGACCTAGGTAATGATAGTATATCCTTGTGCTTTAGGATGTGAGCAGGACAGTCACAGCATTTATTAAGCCTACAAAAATCAGAGGTATTTCATGAATAAGATTAAGACAACATCCGAAATGCAATGTATAGAGAATTAGGCTGGTCCCCTTTACCCTTTGCACACTCTTTCCAAGCAGTTCAGATGCCCAGGAGCCTACATGCCACAGTTGATATCTAGAAGCTCAAGAAATTATTTCCAGATTTGTTGACTATATTTCCTTACACAGTATTTCTCCATGAGCCTCTGGAGACAATTTAGCACATCGTTACTTACTGCCCAAAGTTGGTCATATCACTTGCAATACACGCTGCTTTTGCTTATAAAGATTTTTCTCATCCTACATCCAAGTAATCTATCAGTGCTTTCAGAGTAATAGATGTCCAGAACAAGCTCCTTTTATTCAGTCTGAGCACTAGAGTACACTCATGCAACAAAATGGTAAGGTTTCTCTTCTACTATTGTTAGCTTTCATCTTGTATTTATCAGCACGTTTTCAATTTCAACTCTAAATTACAGAGCTATGGCTTTCTGATAGGCACAACTGCCACTGCTCAGTTTACTACCTCCTGTCAGTCCTTGATCACTTCATGACTTTTATTCATCATAGTTTAAATTTATACCTTGTGTGAAGTGACCAAAGCCCAGAAAAAAGAAGGGGGAAGGAGGGGAAAGGGGAGGAAAAAAGAGAGTGCTATGGTTAACTCTTTAGTGAAGAAAAGAAATGCTTGCATTTAAAAGATGTTAGTATAGCACAGGTGATATTAACTGAATAAACAGTAAAGTTGACCAGGGTACTTTTCTCATTAACACATTTTTCTGCAAACATTCGTCTTGAATTTAGCTCTTTGACACACACAGTTTTACTTTAAGACCACACAGAATTTCACTGCATTTCTGCTTAATTCCTACAATACAGACAGCTTACACAAGACTTATACCTGCATCAATGTGTTTTTAGAATACATACCTATGCAGGCTGAGCTGTCTCCCTTCCTCAGCATTTTGAGCATTAGCTTCACAGAAGCTAAGAAGATGACAGCACTACATGCCTATTCACATCCTCCATCACTTAGTTGCTACTAGTGGAAGAAGCATTCAGAGCAGAAAAATGTTTGTGCAATGGCATGAGAAGCTGAAGTGCACACTTTCAGGGTATTTGCTGCAATGCCTGGAGGTGCGCATACAACAGTTACCCTGTGCGGCCACTCAACAACCTCATTCCCTTGTAACAAAGTGAGGGAAGATTTTTTCAAAGTGGTTCTGCAGAGAAAGGATCATCAACAAACTCTTGACTTTCTGGAAGCTTTCAGTTAAAGCTGTCTGTAAATCCTCCTAACAGACATAACCAAGCAACCTAACATGAGTAATCACAGAAAGACAAGGCAACTAGAGGCTTTATTGCCTCAATTTATATGTAAGTATTTCTGGTCTGAATTTAACTCCTCTTAGCTTCTTCAGATCTTGTTAAGTATTATTTATTAAACTAATTAAGAAAACTGCCAAGCACAACTAAAAGATTCAGGTTATGCATTGATGTTAACAATACTATTTAAGTATGCACAACATATTCAAAGAGTCAATCCATCTCAAGAGTAAAGCATACATACTGTCATGGTTACTGTGTGTAAAAGAACCCAGGAGCAAGCTTGCAACGTGCTGCTAGGTTGACTAAAATTTTCAGCATAATCACTACTCCTCCATTAACGAAAGCTCCAAAACAATCTCTTGTTATTTTGGGCTAATAGCAATGATGTAACAGGAGCTGTCCCTTATGAAACTGCTTATTAAAGATTAATTCTTTCACAATGAAGAAAAAACTTCTAAGCCACAAAAATTATAATGCCAAGCAGGTATCATCTGTGGAAAACTCAAAAGGAAAAGAAAGAGAAAAGTAAAATATAAACTTCACAACTTTACAAATGCTACAGAAGTAGCAAGACCCCTGGCCACTTCATTCTCAAGAAACATACACTGTTCATGTAAATAGATGACTTAGAAACTCCATTTTTCAATTACATGATTAGCATTAACTATAAGAAATTTTACCCTATCCACAATTTCATTGCAACTTGTAAGACTGGAAAAGACTGTGATTCATCATTTGTTATACCCACAAATGTTCCATGGATTGGGAAACTGATGGCTACACATAGTGGTTACAACACTTACACTAAAGACATTTCCTGTAAAGGATTTGCTTCAATTGAAAAACTGCTGCAAGTATTAAGCCTTTTAGGTGGACATAAAAGCGAACCATGAAACCAGTACTGAGAAACTTACTCACATTACACGGACAAAGACAGGTACTTCAATTAACAGGGAAGTGGCTTCTGCATGTTTTACCAAAGTCAGGACTAGGCCTAAGTCCTTGCACACATTTCTTTGCAACATTCATTCTCCAGAGACCAAGATATAATATCATCTAGTTCCAACCCCCTGCATGGTATTTGTTACATCTGTCATTATACAGGTTCATGTCCTCACATTATTTATATTTTTTATTACTTTTTTTTTTAATATGCTATCTATAGTGATATAAGTTACACTAAAAGCTATCAAAATGAGGATAAACCCTTGGACTACTAGGTATATCAACAAAACTGGAATACTGTCGTGGTAGGCCTAAACAGGCCAAATTAGGCTTGTACATGTCCTGGCTTGCCCAGGCATGTTTTTCTGCTCTCCCTCCTTCTGTTTTGGGGAGAGCAACCACAGGAAAAGGGACAAAGAACCTGGTGTCCCTAAGTCTGGGGTCTGTGGCCTGCCCAGCAACTGCTGTAAANGAGCAAGCAGCGTAACTGGCCGCAAGCGGTATACTGACCGCAAAGCCTTCTCTGCCAGTTTAAATCGAGTTCAATTAATGTATATATTTAATAGTTATTTCCAGATCCTGTTATAACCTGTATATAGTTCCCATAATGTTGCAAAGAGCCTGTTATTATTATTAAATGGTGATTGGGGTTCTGAATATGTAATATTAATAAACTATATATTAATATTTTTAAAATATTGTCTTGCAGTAATTAATTACCCCTTCCATAACAAATACAACTGAGAGTAGACATTTGGTATTACCTGTTCCCCACTGCTTACAGCTAAACAAAGGTTACTGTACTCAGTTACTGCATAGGCATCATTTTGGAAGCCACAATAAATTCACACATTGCAGTAAGCCCTGCTAGGACAAAGATGTGATTCTCTAGACTGAAGGAAAGCAAAGGAGAGGAGCTGGACAAATAAATACAATAAATTTTATCTATGCTCAGTATTATCCTGTTCTACTGCTCAACAGCTTTAGAATTTAACATTAAAGATGTGATACATTACTGAACTTCAATATAGAGGAAGTTAATCATAATCGGAAAGTTAAATTAATTGGAAAAATACACAACTAAAATGTTTTTAAGCGTAACTTCCAAAAGGAATGAATAACAAGCACAGTAACAATTAATAGCTTCTGTTTATCCACCTGAATCGAGTCCTACCTATACAATAGCGTTTCCCTGTGGTGGTCTATCCCAACAGATACCTCCAACAGATAACTCCAGAGGAACAAACTCTGACAGCTCAAGCAACTATAAGAGAACAAAATTCTACTCTGTCATACCTTCTTTGGAACCTTTGCTTTCTTTACAACCTTGTCCAAGAGTTGGCAAATAGACTCTCTGATAGCTTGACAGAAATTTTCTTGTAGTGGTTCAACTTAAATGACATACAAACATACTAAACCTCATAATGAACACTCCCTCTAAGTTTAGAACATCTTCACTACTCAGAACTGCAGTGCATCTTGCCACAGTTAGGATGGTCATCTTGCCAGCTTCATTGTTTTAAGGGGTTTCCCAATGCTTGCTCACAAGTGCCTGATTTCAGGTTGTAATCTGATTAATGCATCTCTACAGCCTATTTATTATGATTTTACACTTATTTGAACTCATATTAAAAACAATATTTAAAAGTTCAACTTCTCCAGTACCACAGAATTGGCAGCTATTATTTTAGGTCCAGCTTGACTATAATACTAATCTCACATGTGAAAGGACAAAGGCAACCTGCGAAAGGTTATTTTAATAACCAAAAAATCATTTCATGATTCATCATTATACATATCATACTACAGCATGAGATCATACATAATACCAGCATGAAGGGCCTATAATAGCAATATGAGGGCACTGCTCAGGGGTTTTGTGTGTAGAGGAAATAACTGTAATGAAAAAGGTGGGGAAAAGAAAAAAATCATAGAAAAAAGACCACAATTAAGGATACCTTTTGAAATGAAAGAATAAAGACTCAGAAAGTGGTATATTTAAGTACTTTTAACTGTGTTTGAAACTTTTATATCCCGCTAAAGTCCCAGTTTTTAATGAGACACTACAGATGAAAAGGGGACAGAAATAATTTTGAATGAACAATCAGGGGAGTTCTTGAAAATCAGGAACATTTGAGGGGGTTTAGGCAAAAGCACTTAACAGAACTCTTCACTACAAAGGTTGAAAATGGCTTTCACATATAATATCACTGTTGAAACAGCTGTAATTTCAGCTCTATCTTTCATACAAAACCTATTTTAAAAGTGCTATTGATCTAATAACTAAAATATATACATCTCACTAGAAATACAAGCACAATACTTGCTTCGAACTCATTTAAATCATTAGAAAATGCCTCAATTATTCATGGCAATTATTCAAGAGATAGTGCAATTTCAAATTACAGCAAAATAACATGTACCTACTTATCAATTCAGGTTCAAATATTGTTTCACTTCATGAAAACTGTAGTTTAGATATCGTATGTACCCACATTTCTGACAGGTATTTAATTTAGAATGTGTCTCGCCTTAATTAGAATACAGTAGAGGCATAAAGTGCATAATCTACAATTCTTATAAGGCAAAGGGCATCTCAGATAAAGGTATTTCAATAGCAAATTGAGCTAGAAGAAAAAATATGTCAGTTCAATTCACAAAAGTGAAGAGATTCCATTTTAACCTACTTATTTCAGTGCTTCATGAACAGGATTTAAGAACGGATGAGACAGTCTTAGGGATATAACAATAAATTTACCACTACAAAAACCTAGACTTTCAAAACCTAAGCATTCAAAACCATATACTTTGTCATTATTTAATCAGTACACAAACATTTCCCTCCCTATAACTGTTAAAAGCTGAACAGGTTAATACGTTGCATCACCTATTACATATATCTCTTCTTTTAAGAATGAAAACATGAAGGAAAGACTCAAAGAAGTCCTGTGTAATTCACAAATCTGGAAATACAAGTAGGCATTGGCCATCCCCTCACAAAGAACATATTCCAACACAACTGTTCTGTAACATGTTACAAGAAATATTAATTACCTTTTATCAGCTATATATTTATGAATATCTAGATTCAGATTTTATTCTCTCTAAGAATAAAAGGCAGCATCTGTTAAAGGTGCTACTGGGTCATCATCATCAGAAACTAGTAAATTACATTAGGTGCAAAACTACTTCTACAGCTTCTCACCACAAACTAAATATACCATCCTAAGGGAGTCAGAGGGACTATCTACTCAGTTTAACAACCTTATGTTTTCTATAGTACTCTCTGAAGAGGAATTTGTTTTCAAGCAACACTTCATCATGTAACCGAGTATTTAGTAGTAATGCCAACAAATGGTAAATAGTATAAAAACATATAAGCACATAGGTTTTCTATTAACATATTTTACAGTTTTACACCCAGTTTTCACCACACAGATACAAACACACACCTCAGATAAGCATTACAAAAGAATTATGATGTATAAAGTGGAATTAAAGGACCTGATAGTATTTTAATGTATTTAATTGATATGGAGAGTATGTCTGCTTTTTTTAAGATCCAGCAATAGAATAACAAAGACATTAAGTTTACTTATAGCATCATTGTTCAAGAATACTCAACAACTGCTGTAGTCATCATGCAAATATTCTGGCTGGATTGCAGTAGGAGATGGTAGTTTTTGCATACCTCATTCAAATGAATATTCTTAGTTCCACAGACAGAGTTCATGTAGGCAGCTCACCTCAACATTAGAACAATAAGAAAATTTAATTATATTCTAAGTCTTATCAGTAGATGAGGTGTAACTTTATTTGGAGAAAAAAAAAAGCAGCTTTTGAATTTTTTTATTTAAAGGTTCCTTGTGAGATAGAGCCCTATTATGAAATCCTCCTTGTTCTCAAGGTACAGCATGTTGTGCCAACTCCAATGTGCAGAATTATAGCCCACAATTCCATTATGTTTGTAGTACAGACTTCCTTGCACATTGAATTTTTACTTTAATTATTTCATTCTAGGGAACAGAGTGGTCAGATTTATTACTAAGGTGGACTCCAAAGGCAATATTATTACAGTTCCAACAGATGAATAAACCAATACATTTCTTCAAATAATAAAGCAACTAACTGCACCTGGTGAAAATAGGTTTGAAAAGCCGAAGCAGAAGAGCTCAAAGGTGAGAAACAATCTCTTTCCAAGAGGAAAAAAAGCCATTTAGTGCATACAGAAAACAGAGGACTACTTTTAAATGTCTGCTCAGGTCCTAGAATGTATCAGTAACCTCATTTAGACAAAGTTATGTCATAGTCTTGACCCATCGAATAGTTTTATCACTCATACTGATTTTTTTTTCTTAATAATTAATCTTTTAGTCTTCATTTTCTCCCAGTGACACAGGGGACAGACTTAAATGGCAGGTTAAATTGGTTAAGTTAACCAAAATTATAGATAACAGTAAATATTCCCTGCTCAGGTAATTGAATATCTTGAGCAAAAAAAGGAAGGGAAGGATGACAAACTGGTAGATAAATTTATGTGGGTTTATCACATGCTTGTATAATTAAATAGAAAAAAGCCAAAGTATCATCAGAAAAAAAAAATAGCATGAAATCAATGTTTCACATGTTATGACATTTCAACATCTTGCATACCACAAATACCAAGTACACATGCAGAGCCTCAAAAGAGGTAGATACAACCTATTCCTACACATCAGTGAAATGGAGCCACTTCTGTATTGGAATACAGGAGCAATTCAGCAGCACACATCAGGTTTTATGACGGGACATTAAAAATTACTGTTATTCATTTCAAATTGCTGTAGATAATTACAGAACTTAATTGCAGAGCTGGAAATATTCCAGATATGAAAGGTGCTAATAACTTTTTTTGCAAAACAAAAGGTAAGTGCTCTGTAGTGATCGTGTTACCCACAAGGCTTTTCACACAGCACCTTCTAGGTCTATATAAGGGATGAATTTATGGACAATTTGAAGGAAAGAGCAAGGGATCTTATCACAATATCATTACTAACTGTAAGGAGACTTTACCTAAAGGTATTCCACGTAAGGAAACAGAACAAGTAAATGTTTGTGTTTTCTAGCCAGAGGAAGACACATATTTTGAGATGCATATTGCTCTTACAGAATTATACATGGGAAACAGTTGCAGCAGGGCTTGCTGTCATCAATGGAGTAATGTGTTTTGCTGTGATGTAAAAGATCATGAGCTTGAAGTGAAACTTCTTCCAGGATCTGTGACTCCTATAAAGACCAAGTATGACTCATGCACATGTTACTGATATTTAACTCTGATTTGTCCAACTAAATCACATTGAGGCTGGATACGGATGGGAAAAAAAACCACAAGAATCATGAAGTGCAACTGTGATTTCTCTGTGCTGCTTGGACAAGTACCCCTAGGATGACTCAAGCCAAGCTACTGTATCCTATATACCATTCATATTTCTGCATCTGGTCACATGCTCCCTGTAAAGCTTCAGAAAAAGCAGAGTATTCTGAAA
The DNA here is from genome assembly GCA_013399055.1 of Ramphastos sulfuratus. Lineage (NCBI taxonomy): Eukaryota > Metazoa > Chordata > Aves > Piciformes > Ramphastidae > Ramphastos > Ramphastos sulfuratus. The sequence goes on along the minus strand of WBNM01033162.1, from coordinate 4,127 downwards.
AAAAAGGAAGATCTGTCCTGTGAGTCTGCCTGGCCAATAGAATTAAAATCATTTTGAGGAGGCATAACCATAATTTGAAAAAAAAAAAATACACAATGAAGTCTCACAGGTACTTTTTTTTAGCAAGCAAAACTCATGTAATAGTACTAGGCCAAAAAGAGTAAAAAACTAGCTCTGAGATTCAATCACTACTACTTTATTTTGAAAGAAATGGTCAATATCTTAGCTTCACTGATGTAAGAAGAGCAGCTCTTACTGACTTATGCAGAGCATGGATTTTACCTAATGATTCCAAGAGTACATTAGGCCCCCCTTGTCTTGAAGAATTTCACCAAAATTAATATCAAAAACAATTGAAATAGGGGAGCTACTGGCAAGCTGAAGAGAAAACCTGGGCACATGCATCTAGCACATCTGCAAAGCCAGATAAAACCTAACAGTGTGCAATCAAAAGCAGCAGAATTGAGCAGTATCATCTAACTCAAGGTCATTTGTTGAATACTGGGTTCAGATTTGGGCCACCAACTATAAAAAAAAGACATAGAAATGCTGGAGCATGTCCAAAGTAGATCAATGAAACTATTGAGGAGTCCAGAGCACAATCTTGTCAGGAGCAGCTGAGTGAACTAGGATTGTTTAGCCGGAAAGGAGACTGTAGCGAGATGGGAGTGTCTGCTCTCTTAAGTAAGAGGTGACAAGAAGTGACTTCAAGGTGCACCAGCAGAGATTTAGACTTGACATAAGGAATAATTTCTTTACTGTAAGGGTTGTCAAGCCCTGCCTAGATGAGGCTTCTCAGGGGAGTGGTGTAGTCACCAACCCTGAAATTATTTAAAAGGCATGCAGGAGTGATACTTAGTGACACCACCAAGTCCACCATTGGACCACATTGCATTTATGGCTGAACTTGATCAGAAAGGTCTTCCACAACTTAAATGATTCAATGATATCACAGACATAGCAGTATAATAGAATATTAACTCTTCCAGGGAAGAAAGCAATTTAAAAAAATATAAAACCAAACCTAAAGTAACAGCTTTGTGAATCCTCGCATCAGACTTCTACAGAAAATACAGATCAGTTTAGGCAGGAAACTAGCTACTGAGTTAAAACAGTCAAATCTATTGACATATCTTAAGACATCTGTATACTGCTGTGGGTAATACTTCAGATAATTAACCCATGCTATGCTGCCTAGCATAGAAAACACTGAGTACTCAGAAAGTGAAATATGTCCCACTCATTTTAACATTTTCTTTTTTAATCACAATGGACACATTGTCCAAAAAAAAAAAAGTACATATTCTTCTCATAGAATGTTTCTCATTAAAGTATGTCTAGCTAAGTGCTGGGCAAAAAGGGGTTAAGAACTAAAGCAATCCAGGTCTGCAATTTATTCAAAGCTTTCTCTTACCTGAGCTCGGGGCGGAGGGGGGGGGAAATAGTTGCTTTCATTTGTGGCATGTGCATGTGCATGTATGTCTTTGTTGTGCTTTGTTTCTGTTTTTAATAGATTAGTGACCTTTATCACCTCCAACCAGTATCATGATCTCTTTGAAAACTCAACTATTACGTATCATACATTATTGTGGGCTTTTTTGTTAAGAACCAAAAGATTATTAATTGCCTCAACAGACTGTGCAGTTAGTTATGTGATCCAAGTGAAAACAGCTGAACATTTCATAACTAGAAACAAAATGGACATTCTACATTTTAACTGTGCTAACAAGTATATTGTCACACATCATAACTCTAAGTAACATATTTAGACAAATATCTAATACTTCATCACAACTGTAGTATCAGATTCAGCAAGCTGCAGTAAGGGAAGTCATAATGATGACTGCATGCATTCATTAAGAAAAAGAAATGCAGACTGCTGGTAACTGTTCAGTAGAATATTTTAAAAAAACATACATGTGATTTTCTTTATAAAAGGGAAAAGGATTTCATTGTACCACGTGACCAAACATTTTGAATTATTTCCAGTACTTCAGTTAGAAGTATTTCTGCTAATGAGAGATTATGCTCCAAGTCAGTCTTGCTACAGCAGCTAATTTACCATACAAAAGATTTCTACCTTCGTATGTAAAAATGCTTTTACACATTCGGAGTGCTAACTGCTTAGAAAAGCTAAGACTACTTCAACAAACTCTGGTTGCCTCCTAAAGTACTCCTGTTCCTACATGTTGTCTGTGAGCATGCCCAGATGAAGATATTATACTGTAGTTGGATAACTAAAGGCTTCAACTATATCATGTACCTAAAGCAATTTATTCAGGGTTTCATCATTGTGCTGCTTTGGAGATTAAAATGATAGAGTTTACATTTAATGAAGACCATCTGAAGTCTCCCCATTGCAGCTGCAGGCTCTGTAGAAACTGTTGTGCAGGAGGCAATATGCTGCATTGTAATGCAGATTTCCTTAAGAGTGCATCTGCAGCAACAAGATCATTTCCCATGGTCTTCACTGTATTTCTTCTATTATTCATAGAACACAATGTAAATGAAGCTATAAATTTTACCACATACTAAATGTAGAAAGGAGATAATGGAAATTGTGAATTATGAATGAATCACTGTTATTGTGATTCCTGAAGGATTTTGATGTAGATTATTACATGCATGCAAAGACACTGTAGCTAAACTTCTTTATATTGATCTTGCAAAATGATTCTAAGAATATTATAATTAATATACAAAATTCATAGATTTGTTTTTCATGACAATGCCAAACACAACTAACCGTCAAAGGCAATTACACATCAACGCTACCTAGGGGCAAGCAAGCGTACTTGTATTTGGAATTACTGAATTGGGGAGAGAAAGATAATAGCTTGCAAAAATGTGTTTCCCAGCTACCCACATGTGTTCTTTCACATTTAAATAAGCCACAGGCAAACTTTGTGGAGTATTCTGTAGTGAGCATATTCAAGTGCCAAGTAATAAGCAGTAAGACAGGGGGGGTTTCTTCTTTGTTGTAGCGTGGTTGACAATGAAATAATTTCTTTAAATGAAAGAAGTATTCTTCTACAAATTGCACAATCAAAAAAACCTACAAGTATGCAAAGACAAATTCATGTTTCATTATGATAACAAGAGACATTAATTATTAGTTTCTTACCCATTAAGAATAATTCTCTTAGTGATATGATCAAAGTCCGGAACTGTTCTGGTTTGATAATATTTAGAAATTAGTAAAATTATTCATTGGAATGGCTCTGGCTATAATCAACATCAGCAAAACACTAAACCTTCAGGCAAGTCTAAATCCCACAAGATGCAGAGTAGCAAATGAACATTCAAATGAAAGCTATCAAAATTTTCACCCACTGAGAAAAATTTTGGAATTCCATTCATTTCTCATTATAACCTTTAGTCTGTTTGTAGCTACAGAATAATTGACTAGCTCTGCCACTCTTCAACAAGTAGACTTACTAACCTAAATACTCATAGAGGGAAAGGATAAATAAAGGTATCTGTTATTGCATACATCTATGTTCTATACCACTCACCCTTTTTGTGCATTTTGGGTCACAGATTTTAATTACCAGACAACACAGGCATCTAACATATTCCTCCATTAATTAGTTGGGCATCATGAGCACAACCCTTGAGTTCTTGTCCAGTTTTTCCACATTGGAACTGCACCAAAAAAGGGAACTCTGAAATAGCGACCATGAGAGATAATAATGGAATTTGCACACCCTCTTTACATTTAGTGCAACCTTTTAAAGCCTGCACTAAAACACATGGTGTCAGCAGAGGGGAAAAAAAAAAAGAAAGAAAGAAAATAAGATATTGACATATTATCACTCTCCTACAGAAAACAAAAGAAAGAAAAAAAAAAAACCAGAATATGAAATAATGGGGGTTCTTATCTGAGCCTGTTTCAAGGAACTGCAAAAAATACCTTACACCATATAAACAGGATAAACAACAATACTCAATTATTTCTATGTAATTTGAAAATACTATCATGAACAAGAGAGAAAAGCTTGCAAATGAACTAGTGAGTTCTCTCTGGATGTGTTTTTGGCTAACACTGCATTTCCACACAAGACAGCATCTACCTACCATAATTAGTACTTTGAGGATATAAGCAGAGTTTTGTTGTTTCTGTGATT
>WBNM01033161.1:0-61596 GCA_013399055.1 Ramphastos sulfuratus | reverse complement strand
CCAAGGAACCCCTGAATCAGGTGTAATTCAACATGGACAACCCAATGAACCCCTGAATCAGATGCAATTCAGCATGGAAAACCCAAGGGACCCCTGAATCAAGTGTAATTCAGCATGGGCAACCCAAGGAACCCCTGAATCAGGTGCAATCCAGCATACACAACCCAAGGAACCCCTGAATCAGATGCAATTCAGCATGGACCACCCAAGGAACCCCTGAATCAGGTGCAATCCAGCAGGCACAACCCAAGGAACCCCTGAATCAGATGCAATTCAGCATGGACCACCCAAGGAACCCCTGAATCAGGTGCAATCCAGCAGGCACAACCCAAGGAACCCCTGAATCAGATGCAATTCAGCATGGACCACCCAAGGAACCCCTGAATCAGGTGCAATCCAGCAGGCACAACCCAAGGAACCCCTGAATCAGATGCAATTCAGCATGGACCACCCAAGGAACCCCTGAATCAGGTGCAATCCAGCAGGCACAACCCAAGGAACCCCTGAATCAGATGCAATTCAGCATGGACCACCCAAGGAACCCCTGAATCAGGTGCAATCCAGCAGGCACAACCCAAGGAACCCCTGAATCAGGTGCAATTCAGTGTGGACCACCCAAGGAACCCCCGAATCAGGTGCAATCCAGCATGGACCACCCAAGGAACCCCCGAATCAGGTGCAATTCAGCATGGACAGCAGAGTAACAAACTAGAACACGAAGCTGATAAAAGACATAAATGGAAAAAGAAGTAGTTCAGCTAATGGAAATCAATAGCTTGCTCAACCCTTGGCAATACATGCTATTAACATAAATGTGCTCGTTAGTCTGCTCATGGATTAACCAGCCAAGTACATTTTTCCCTTTAGGAGCAGGACCACAGAATGTAAGAGAATTCCTGACTCACATCCTCTTAAAGATATGTCTTTAGAAGAGCTGTGTCAGTGTTGGATGTATTTCCTTTGACTAACATCAGCAAGTACTCACCAAATTGACCCTCCCTTCCCAAACCAATCAACCAAACTTCTATGCAGAATGCCAGCATTGCTCAAGTGATGCCTTAACTGAAATTTGCTTGACTGAGCTGCAAACAGGAAACTATTAAAGCAGCCATTACAAGGACTAAGAACCAAGTTAGAACAGTCTTTTAAATCACATAGGCTGAGAGGCAGAGTATGAAAAGCCATAAGATTTAAGAGGTGAATGCAAAAGTGAGCATCACCTGGGGAAACATGTAGAAGTTGATTTATTTCTCACTATTCCAGATTCCTGATATCATGACCAAATCCTTTTTGCTCTCCATTATCAGCATTTCAGTTTCATACCATCTCATTTGCTTAATGTATTGTCTTGGAAAGAAACAAACAAAAAAAAAAAAAAAAAGAAGTGGCTAAGGTTTTAGTTTTGGAGAGAATGAGGAGAAAGGGGAAGAAATGATTCATGTCTCTTAGACTTTGACTTAATGATACCAATTATCACTATTAGTCTATTTCCACGTTATTTCCAAGATATTTGTGATAATTTATAGTTAGCAGCTGTATTTGTGCTAAGCTATTTTCTCTGAGACTTGCTGAAGTAAATTGGCACAGATTTATTTGCATTTTAATGTCTTTTTGTTGGGTTTGGTTTTTTTTTTTTCCCTCCTCTCCAAACACATTTGAAACATTTTTTAATTGGTCTCAAGAAATCACTATTTCCTTAAATAAAGAGCAGTAATAGTTCCCCCCTTTATTTATTTTTTTTTTTTTAATTTAAAAGATAAAAAGAAGATCTTTTCTTTCTGGGAGTTAATGAATTTTTAACTCTGCAGGTTGTCAATTTGTCGTTGGGATGCTGCTGAACTAAGCTTTGAACATCTCAGCAAGAAGGCTTTCTGACATCCGTGGTACAGGTGGAGAATCTGAAAAGGATGAAAGCAATTCAGTTACTTCTGCTGCTACATTGATGAGCTCTCTTAGAACGATCAGGTTCAGACATCAGGTGTGCTGTGGTATTGGGCTGCCTTTACTCTGGGAGCTGGCTGGTACAGCTCCCTGGAACCACTAGCTCCTGATCCCCTGTCTTGCAGTCAGTTTGAAATTTTGAACAAAGTTTTCATTGTATGTGAGATTAGTAAATCCCTTCTCTGCTGTTTGCTGGGTGTCAAGGTCTGGAGAACAGAGATGAACACTATCTCTGTCCAGAGGAACAATCCAGCTCCTGAAGTCTGTGAAGGTTTCCTGTGGTCATAGAATCATACAATCAGTCAGGGTTGAAAGGCACCACAAGGATCACTTAGTTTCAAGCCCCCTGCCATGGGCAGGGACACCTCACACTAGGTCAGGCTGTCCAGAGCCTCATCCAGCCTGGCCTTAAACACCTCCAGGGATGAGGCTTCCATCACCTCCCTGGGCAGCCCGTTCCAGGCTCTCACCACTCTCACGCTGAAGAACTTCCTAACATCCAGTCTGAATCTACCCATTTCTAGCTTTGCTCCATTCCCCTCAGTCCTGTCACTACCTGACATCCTAAAGAGTCCCTCCTTGACATCCTAAAGAGTCCCTCCCCAGCTGGCTAAATAAATAGAAAGATGAAGACTGTGAAAGACTATCTGGAAGAACACAGACAAATGGATAAGATGAAAGTTCAAGGAGCAGTCAATAACATAAATTGTTGTCACAAGAGCTGTTGATTGGGTTTTGCTAATTAAAGTTTTACTGCACAAGACAGAAAGTTGCTTGTGTTTCTTACTGCATAATAATTTATCACTGTATTTAAACACTGCTTTATACCTTAAAAGCAGTCACTTGCTTGATCATAGGATCATGCAAAAGTCAGGCTTTCTGTTTCTGCCCTAAGCTAATCCTTTGAGACTACTCAAAGAAATAAAAATAAAATCAGTCCAGAGTTGTATTTTCCTATCTTTAATTTGATCTATATTACAACAGGGGGAGATTTTCTCCAAGCTGATCCAATAAAACTAAATAAAACCAAAAACCACAGTCACAGAACCCTCGGAATAATTGAAATGTCAGTATTTCAAAATACCATAAATACTTTCTCTTCTGCATTTTCCTGTCTCTAAAAGAATATCCACTTTATGACAGCACTCACTAAGCCACAGGCATATGTGTAAACTTCAAGGGAGAAAAATGCTTACTGGCAAGATACAAAGTTTGGCTTGGAAAGAGACATTAAATATAGATAGAGTATTGATTCCTCATAAAGTAAGATATTTTGGCAACTAAAATCACTGGAAGACTTGGTCCACTGAAGTGAGCAAAAAGGTCATTGATTACCCTGTGCTTTGTATATTTGAAATAAACAGATAAACCTATCCTTATATAACTGTACCACATGCTTCTAAAGACACCTTCTGGATTAAATATTGAAACCCTGTTTAGAAAAAGCCAATTATTCACCTGGGTACTTTCCAACACCCAAAGAATTTGGGTGTTTTAGCTGCTGAAAGAAGCAACACTTTATTAATGCTACTCAGGAAGGAGATCAGTAAGTACTGTGTCCAGTTCTGGGGCCCTCAGTTCAAGAGGGACATAGAACTGCTTGAGAAAGTCCAGCTCAGAGCCACAAAGATGATGAAGGGAGTGGAATGTTTCTCTTATGAGGAGAGCCTGAGGGAGCTGGGGCTGTGCTGCTTGGAGGAGACTGAGAGGTGACCTCAGCAATGGTTATAAATATGTAAAGGTGAGTGCCAGGAGGCTGGAGCCAGGCTCTGCTGGGTGATGCCCAATGACAGGACAAGGGGCAATGGGTGGAAGCTGAGGCATAGGAAGTTTCATTTAAATATGAGGAGGAATTTTTTTCCCTGTGAGGGTGACAGAACACTGGAACAGGTTGCCCAGGGAGACTGTGGAGTCTCCCTCTCTGGAGATATTCACAACCTGCCTGGACATGTTCCTGTGTGATCTGGCATAGGTGATCCTGCTCTGGCAGGGAGATTGGACTGGATGAGCTTTGGAGGTCCCTTCCAGCCCCTGACATTCTGTGATTCTGTGAATTGATAATAATGGAAAAGAGCAGAAAAATATCATCTGAGCATGAAAACAATTTAAATAGGGAAAAAAAAAAAATAAATAAACCTTCTGTATTTTGTAATACTTTTAATTTTCTTATTAAACATTATCCACCTTCTCTAATCCAGAATTCAATTTCTAGTAGCAAAGAGATAAAGTACTGATAGTGCTAATGGATAGTAATCTGAAATGGAATGAAGGGGGGAAAAAAAATAGAAGGTTGCATTAAAATATATTTGTGTTTGCATAATATCCATAATATCCTAATATGTTTTTAATGCATTTTAGGCAAACTGGAAACAAGTGACATCAACAGCACAAATAAATCCCTTTATTTGTATGTCCAGATATAATTTACATGCTGAGATCACTGTGCTCCTTGTCACGGGCTCGCAGTGAAAACAGCAAAGAAATAAATTAACCTGGCACTAGTGAAGTGGGCACTGCAGTCAGATGGTTTAGAGCCTGTAAAAACAATCTACCCTAAACACCCAGATAACAGCAAACAGGGCACACAGAATCACACAGCTCAGTTTTAACCAGAGAGTTCTCTTAACACATGGACAAACTGCCAATATGCCCTTGGAAAATATATTGCATTAAACATGTCGATAACAAATGCTATCAGCTTAATGAAACAGATGTTCAGGATTCTAAGTGGATTGAATGACACTGATAACTTCATTCACAAGTAATAGTCAATATAAAATATGATTTTCTTAATAGACTAGAGCACAGTATTGATAATTAAATAAACTTTTAATAATGAATCTGTCACAGAGCAAGAACTGCCATGAATCATTCATAGTTACATGCTTGAGGCAAAAAAAAAAAAGTGAAAAATGGCTGAGGAATTTTTTTTTCTTTTCACTTTTTTTTTTTTTCCCTCCTCTGCCAGATTTGCTCTTCCAAATGAGCTAGTCAAAGCAGCTGAATAATGAGGTCAAACTTTTGACAGGGTTAAAACATCGTGGGTTAGGGGTAATAAAAAAGAAATTATTGAAATAAGGAGGCACTGTGGCCTTAATGCTCAGTAAATTCTTCTTTTGTGAAACAAGGAACAATCACAGAAACAGAAACATTCAGGTTGGGAAAGACCCTCAGGATCACCAAGTCCAACCCATATGCCTACTCTGCAAAGCTCATCCTAAACCATATCCCTCAGCACCAGGACCAAATGACTTTTAAAGACATCCAGGGTTGATGATGACCACCTCCCTGGAGAGCCCATTCCAATGCTTGATAAGTATGATAAAGTCTACAGAATTTGGAGTAAATAATCACAGAATCACATAAACAGGTTGACAAAGCCCTCAGCATCACCAAGTCCAACTTAGAACCCTACTCTACAAGGTTCACCTTAAACCATAGGCCTAAGCACCACATCCAAACCACCCTTAAACACATCCAGGGTGGATGACTCCATCACCTCCCTGGGCAGCTCATTCCAGTCCCTGACCACTGTCTCAGTGAAAAACTTTTTCCTAATGTCCAATCTAAACCTCCCCAGCCTCAGCCTGAGGCCATTCCCCCTTGTTCTGTCTCCAACTACCTGCAAGAAGAGCCCAGCAGCAACCTCTCCACATCTCTTCACGTAGCTGCAGACAGCAATGAGGTCTGCTCTCAGCCTCCTCTGTTTCACACTAACCATCCCCAGCTCCCTCAGTCTTTCCTCATCAGATTTATTCTCCAGACCCTTTCCCAGCTTTGTTGCTCTTCTTTGGACCCACTCCAGCACCTCCACATGCCCAAAATTGAACACAATACTCAAGGTGTGGCCTCACCAAAGCCAAGTCCAAGGGGACAATCACCTCCCTGCTCCTGCTGGACACAGCATTTCTAATCCCAGCCAGAATGCCATTGGCCTTCTTAGCCACCTGAGCACACTGCTGGCTCCTGTTCACCTGCCTGTCTATTACAGCCCCCAGATCCCTTTCTATACCTTGTTCTTCAGAATATACATTCTTTCCTCAGCCCACTCTTGCAATATCCAGTGTCACTGTCTGAGCTGAGAATGAAAACGTGGGACAAAGTTCCCATAAACTGTCCCCAGAGTTTTCAGTCATACAAGTGGGTGATAAGTTCTCCAACAAATAGTCTCATTCTTGGGGCAGCAGGAAAGTCCTCATGTAATGCCATGAAGGGCTGCCACCAAAAGACTGCTGTGCAGCCTGGAGGAGTGGGCCACAGGGGTCTGAGGCCATTCAGCAAGGACAAATGCTGAGTCACACTCATGGGAAAAGAGACAGCCTTGTAGAGATGTGGGCTGAGGAGCAGCTCTGCTGAGAGCCTGCACTGTGTGGCAGGGAGGGATCTGACTGTGAGGCCACTGGTGAGCAAAGCAAGTGGGCTGCAGCAAAGCAGACCAGCAGTGCCTGCACTGTTTGAAGAGCAGCACAGCTGCCCAAGGGTGTTCTGCAGCAAAGCAGACCAGCAGTGCCTGCACTGTTTGAAGAGCAGCACAGCTGCCCAAGGGTGTTCTGCAGCAAAGCAGACCAGCAGTGCCTGCACTGTTTGAAGAGCAGCACAGCTGATAGCTCAAGGTTGGCCTGCAGCAAAGCAGACCAGCAATGTCCTGCACTGTATGAAGGGGAGCACAGCTGATAGCTCAAGGGTAGTCTGCAGCAAAGCAGACCAGCAATGTCCTGCACTGTATGAAGAGGAGCACAGCTGATAGCTCAAGGGTAGTCTGCAGCAAAGCAGACCAGCAATGTCCTGCACTGTATGAAGGGGAGCACAGCTGATAGCTCAAGGGTAGTCTGCAGCAAAGCAGACCAGCAATGTCCTGCACTGTATGAAGAGGAGCACAGCTGATAGCTCAAGGGTAGTCTGCAGCAAAGCAGACCAGCAATGTCCTGCACTGTATGAAGGGGAGCACAGCTGATAGCTCAAGGGTAGTCTGCAGCAAAGCAGACCAGCAATGTCCTGCACTGTATGAAGAGGAGCACAGCTGATAGCTCAAGGGTAGTCTGCAGCAAAGCAGACCAGCAATGTCCTGCACTGTATGAAGGGGAGCACAGCTGATAGCTCAAGGGTAGTCTGCAGCAAAGCAGACCAGCAATGTCCTGCACTGTTTGAAGAGCAGCACAGCTGATAGCTCAAGGCTGGCCTGCAGCAAAGCAGACCAGCAATGTCCTGCACTGTATGAAGAGCAGCACAGCTCAAGGGGAATGATTATTCCCCTCTGCTCAGCAACACAGTGGTGCAAACTGCAGGAAAGCAACAGCTCAGGAGATAATTGGTGACCACCAGCTCATCAGTGATGTGTCAAGCATCATCGCTGTGCAGCACAACTTTCTACATCCCTGGAGGTGTTCAAGGCCAGGTTGGACAAGGCCTTGAGTAACCTGTACTAGTGGGAGGTGTCCCTGCCTATGGCAGGGGGTTGGAACTGGATGATCCTTGAGGTCTCCTTCCAACCTTACCATTCTATGATTCTATGATCTTCCTTGAACCTGTACCCTCTGTTTCCCCAAGGACTGCAAGGCAGGGGTACCAGTTTGGCATGGTTTCTAGTATGTCTCATATTCCTTCTGTGCTGTGCCATATTTCTTCAGCTCCATTGTACAACAGGATTTACTTTCTTGCAATCAGATACAAATGGTGAGTAATGAAAGCAGCTCTGTATTACACTCACGTTCTCAATTAGTTCCTCCCTATTGAAGAAGTAGATCCAGGACAGTTTCTCCTCTGGATGGATTTTCTACTTTCTGGATCATAAAGCTGTCTTGTCTGTATTCTAGGAACTACTTTCATGTTTTACAGTCTTCATTACCTAATGGGTTTCAAAATGGTTATTGTTAAGTCCCTCATGAATATAGTAGCTTCTGGTTTTTAACACTTCAAGAGCTGCTGTAGGAATTTTCCATCCCAAGTCAGATGACCTATAACAAATACACACTCTCATTTCTTCAGCCTACCAGTTTCTTTTTCCAAGTACCACTAGCTGCTACTATTTAATTTTCTTATTGTTCTATATAATGCCCCAAATAGTTTAGTTCAGGCTTTATTATCACTTCTTTTTCCCACTCTAATTTTTTTCTTTAATTTTAATTCTCACCTAGATGCTCTCTATTGCTGTTTTAGCACTTCTCTTGCCCTTTCCTTTCTTCTCTTGACATATATTACATCTTACTTTCCTACTCTTGCACCGAAATAATCTAGAACAACTCAAAGCTTTCCTTTTTCTTTCAACTGAAAATTAACCATTTTACCTTGTGGGCTTGCCAGAAAAGATCAAGATCTCTCTCATCCATTTATATACATTCCTTTAAGAAAGCATGTTCTGTGTATTAACTAACAGATGCAGTACAGCACAGCAGTTGCTAGGAGAATTTTTCACTACAATAACAGAGCAAATAGTGATTTATCTGAATATAATTTATAGCTACCCTTGAGGCTGCAGTAAATTATGCAGCTTCCTTTATTCACAGCATGTCTTACAAATATCTACTGAAGATACCTCTTTTTTCTTTTTTTTTTCCCCCTGTGTTTTTTCCTGTAATGTTTCATAATCTTAGTAGAGAGCAAGAATATGCTCAGAAGGAAAAATACTTTGCTTTTTCCTTCTCTAAGCTAACATTCACAGTGTGTATGGTTGCCTTAGAAGCACACTCTGCCAGCTTCTAATCATATAGAACTTGCTAATATCATTGTAGAAGTAGTAGAATGTCCACTCCTTGCCCTTTCTCACCAAGGGCATTAGGATGTTTTGTAAGCAACTGAAGTGTTTAGAAGACTGAGGGACTGAATGCACCTCTCCTATGAAGACAGGCTGTGAGAGTTGGGGCTCTGCAGACTGGAGAAGAGAAGGCTTCCAGGAGACCTTGGAGTGGCCTTCCAGCATCTGAAGGGGGCTACAGGAGGGCTGGGGAGAGACTATTGACAAGCTCTTGCAATGACAGAATGAGGAGGAATGGGTTTAAAGTGGCAGAGGGGAGATTGAAACTGGATGTTAGGAAGAAGTCCTTTGCAGTGAGGGAGGTGAGACACTGGCACAGGTTGCCCAGGGAGGCTGTGGAGCACAGAAGCACCAAATGTGATCTTTGATCTTTCTTTGGAGAAGAATTTGCTGAGCATTAAGGCCACGGTGCCTGTGTTTCTGTGATTCTGTAAATGTGGAGAATTACAACTGAATAGTTTAAACTCTCCTAGAGAAAAACACTTTACCTGCCTGTGCATGGAAAAATAAATCCTCATCCACATATTCAGGACTTACTTAACCTCTTAGGCCTGTGGTATTTGGCTTAAACCCAATGGCAATTTAGACTCAGTGCTGGTTTGAGGCTAATTTGAATTAGCCTAAGCCACCACAACTTATTATGTAACTTTGCAAATATTAACTAGTTTTCGAGGAAAAGTGGTGGTAGATAGCATTCAAAGGCATGAGCACTGAAGAGCTGGGAAGGAAATTATTATCTTAGCCCTTGGTGACTTCAGATTAAGCCACAGCTGAGACTTCTGAAGGGTTTTTAGGGAAGAAATAGAGAGCCACTCCTCAAAAGAGGGAGTAGCTAAGTGCCACTCCCCTGAGATGTGAGTCACAAGTTCAAGTCCTTGTTTCCAAATGGATTAGAGCAAAGATCTGAGGTCTGCTTTTTCATATTGCCAGTGTGTGGCTGTTTGCAATGGCAGGATTGCTTTTTGCCTAGGTCTGACAGGAATTATGTGTTGAATAAGAGAAATCTTTCCTGCTTGGAAATAAATGAACAAACAAACAAATATATTCTCATAGAAAGTTGACTTCCAATGCCTCAATTTTCGTTTTGTTTTTGAGGATTGTTTGTTTGTTTTGGTTGGTTGGTTGGTTGGTTTGGTTTAGATTTTGTTGTTGTTGTTGGTTGGTTGGTTGGTTGGTTGGTGTTTTTTTTTTTTTGGTTTTTTGGGGTTTTTTTACCAAAACCCTCTCATTTCTTAGTATAATTTTTACAAGCTCTGTCACTTTAGTTCCTTGGGTTTTCAGAACAATAAAATGTGTTACAGTGTGTTGTAAAGGTCTTCCTTAAAAAGATATCCTTGTTCTTATGAAAAGCCTGGGATTTGTGTTAAAAGGCACTTCAACAACAGCTGATTCCATAAAAGTAAAATCAGTCATAGAATCATAGAATGGTTAAGGTTGGAAGGGACCTCAAGGATCACCTAGTTCCAACTCCCTGCCATAGAGTTTTTCTGCCTCTGCAAACTGAACCATTCCTTGGGCTCAATGTTACCCCTAACTTTTAGCTTTCACTGAGCAAACCTGCCTGGTGTTTAGCTTTTTCCTCATTTCCAGGTTATTGCCAGTCTTTGACTGCTGGATTTTGAGGCTGAGGCACACTCCTCTTGTTTGTTCTCTGTTCTATCTAGATAATTAATTTTCTGCAACATATATTTTCTCCTGTTTCACACACCCAAGAAACTTAGCAGGCTCAGGGGAGCTTATAGAGGTAACAGTGTTAGTGCATCATTTTCTGGCAGTTTTTGCCATTTTCAAAGAGAGGACCTGATGGAACAAGGTCCAACATGATGCAAGGGAAAACAATTCAGTCTCAAGTGGTTTCCAAATTAGTGGATGACCTGCCCCAGCATATGGGAAAGTTTTAAATAGAGGTTGGACCACCCTACACCTTCTTTTCTGACAAAGAGGAGAACAGGGCAAGATTTGACTGTCAGCTGCTGAGGAATGCAAATGAAGTTTGCCATTTTATTATTAATTTGATTGATCTATCCTAGGTGAAAGCACTCTGGAGCATTCCTGTTAGGTTGTGATATTGGGTGCAATGGCTGCTTTGCATCTCCCCAGTTATTATTATGTTAATTAACTTAATAAAATTACAGCCCTCAGCTGTAATCATATTCTTATGGGTGTATCTTATTCGCCTGAGGTGTTGGAAGCAACACATTGGTCTTATCAAGTCTCACAAAATACATATTTTGTTACATAATTACCAGCTTAAAAGGAAGTTTGGGGGAGGTTTGGGATATATTCATTGAGGTGATACATTGAAACTCATTCATTTTTGGGAAATAGAAAAAAAAAAAAAGAGCTATGTGCATTGCTCTCAAAGGGCAGTCCCTACATACAAATTCCCATTACATCAAGGAGGACTTTTTATGGAGCCCAAACCACATTGCTTTTTAAACAGCATTTCACAGGTCATTATATCAAATGGATTCAACTCTACCTTAATTTTTTTTTTTCTCTAAATCATAGAATCACAGAATGGTTTAGATTGGAAGTGACCTCAAAGCTCAGCCAGTCCCAAAAGAGAAGGATTCAAGAAGACCTTGTAGTAGCCTTTCAGGATCTGAAGGGAGTTACAGGAAGGCTGAGGAGGGACTCTTTAGGAGGCCTTATAATGACAGGATGAGGAGGAATGGGTTTAAACTGGAAGAGGGGAGGTTGAAACTGGATGTTAGGAAGAAGTTCTTTGCAGTGAGGGTGGTGAGACACTGGCACAGGTTGCCCAGGGAGGTTGTGGAGCACAGAAGCACCGAATGTGATCAAAGATCACATTCGGTGCTTCTGTGACCCACAACCTCCCTGGAGGTGTTCAAGGCCAGGTTGGATGAGTCTTTGAGCAACCTGTTCTAGTGGGAGGTGTCCCTACCTGTGGCAGGGGGTTGGGACTGGATGAGCTTTGAGGTCCTTTCCACCCTAAACCATTCTATCACTCTATGATTGTGTCTCCAGGGAAGGGTTGACACAAACTGCACAAAGTCAATGTGAGTTTTCATTCAAAGGGCATCTGTGGCAGATACCACATCCATAGGGATGGCATCAGCAGTTCCATAGTATACAGCTCTCTTCCAATTTTGCTGTGAATGCCTCTTCCCACATCTGAATCACCTAAAAGCCTCAGATAGCAGTAAACAACACAAATGTTTATGGTAGCCTATTTGTATAACCACAATGTTAGCAAACTCATCAAAGCAAAGCAATTTGCAGATGTTCTCATCCACCTTAGATTTACAGACCATAATGATGGTATGACTCTGCTGTTTGAGTTTAGTTTTCATTTTGTTCTTCCTTTGAGTCTAAGAATTTTGAGGGGAGTTCTTTTTACCACTTCCCTCTAATTCAGCTAAATCAACAGTGCTGGTTCTAGTAGAAATCATAAAGTTTTGGTATTGATTTCACAGACACCTCAAACAAGATTTTGAAAAGGAAAACCTATTAGGAAACTTAATCATTTATAGTAAAATTATGTTAGCTACTACTTGGCAAGATTGCTTTAGAACTAAGGCTTTGAAGCCTGTCACAGGTCTTAAAAATAAAATTGCTTGAGTGGTTGAGGAGAACTGTATTAAAATGCAAATTTCCAGCTGTTAATATTTCTTCAAAAACCAATAATCCCTCAAGGCCACCAATATGTCAAATACTTAATGGAAAAATATCCCTTAGGCAGAATGGCCTTTCTAAGTTGACTTTTGATTAAACTTAAAATACTATATAGCAAAAAAAAACTTAAAATCAAAAAGAGGATATAAATATCGCACCGGACTAAAATGTCATGGAGAATGCAATTGGAGGGGCAAACTTAAGGTCACTAATTTTTAAGTCATTTTCTACCCTTTTTGAGGATTAGCCAAGGAAATAATTGCTAATATAAAGTATGCCCTGTAGCACACACACACACACCTACAAATGGGCCTTGGAGGAACAGAAACGAAGACTTTTTTCAAAGCAATGCAAAACAACAGAGATGTAAACATGAAGTTGGGATGTAGTTGGCACAGGCAGCAGAGAAGTCAAAGTCTCCACTGCCAAACACTTCTGCTTCTATTTTGTTGTACTAAATCTGAAAGTTGAGGCCAAACATTACCAACTGAGAGTAAAACAGATCTTGACTTGGAGAAGAGGAGCCTGAGGGATGAGCTCATTAATGTTTATAAAGATGTAAAAGATGAGTGCAAAGAGCATGGAGCCAGGCTCTGCTGGGTGATGTCCAATGACAGGACAAAGGGCAATGGGTGGAAGCTGAGACATAGGAAGTTCCATGGAATCATGAAATGATTTTTTTTCCCTGTGAGGGTAACAGAACACTGGAACAGGCTGCCCAGGGCAGGTTGTGGAGTCTCCCTCTCTGGAGATATTCAAAACCCACCTGAACACACTCCTGTGTGATCTGGTATAGGTGATCCTGTTCTGCAGGGGAGTTGGTCTGGATGATCTTTCAAGGCCACTTCCAGTCCCTTACATTCTATGATTCTGTGATTAACTTCCCTGGTTACTGAATTCTAGGACTCTATGTATCTCTACCAAACATGGAAGTCATATTTTCTTTCCAACAGAATGACTGAATCAAAAGTCTGACCCTTTTCACATGGAGAGCAGTGGGCAATCTGATCTAGTGGAAAGTGTCCCTGCTCCTGGCAGGGGGGTTGGAACTAGAGTATCCTTGAGGTCCCTTCCAACCCTGACATCTGATTCTGTGATTCATGTAAGAAGGATTGAGATCTCAGAAACTTGTGGTACACTGTGACTGAGTACATCAAAAATTTGAGGAAAATTAATTGTAATTTAAACATAAAATTGATTCCAGAACCAATATCCACTAGTACCTTAAAATTATAGAATCATTAAGGTTGGAAAAGACCTTTAAGATCAGTAACTCAAACCATCAACCCAGCACCACCATATCCACTAAGCCATGCTCTGAATTTCCATGTCCACACATTTCTTGAATAGTTCCAGGAATGGTGATTCCACCACCTTCCCAGGCAGCCTGTTCCAATGCCTGACCACTCCTTCTGCAAAGGAGTTTTTCCTAATACCCAGGGTGGGGAGCTGCTTGAGAGACTCCAGCACAGAGCCACAAAAAATAATCAAGGAAGTTGAACATCTTCCTTATGAGGAGAGCCTGAGGGAGCTGGGGTTGTGCTGCTTGGAGAGGAGGAGACTGAGAGCTGACCTCAGTCATGTTTATAACTATGTAATGGATGAGTGCCAGGAGGCTGGAGCCAGGCTTTGCTGGGTGATGCCCAGTGACAGGACAAGTGGCAATGGGTGGAAGCTGAGGCATAGGAGGTTCCATGTGAACCTGAGGAAGAATTTTTACCCTGTGAAGGTGACAGAGCACTGGAACAGGCTGCTCAGGAAGGTTGTGGAGTCTCCCTCTCTGGAGATGTTCAAGAACTATCTGGATGCATTCCGGTGTGATCTGCTCTGAGTGATCCTGTTCTGGCAGGGTGGGCTGGACCAGATGATCTTTTGAGGTGCCCTCCAGCCCCTGACATTCTGTGATTCTCTGATTCTAAGCCTCTCCAGGATCAACTTGAGGCTATCACTTTTTGTCCTATCGTTAGTTACTCAAATCACATAGTTCCTAAAAAGCTGATTTATGCCAAAGAAATGACAGAATGGGTCTTTACTCATTAGCATATTCTGGTACATCTGTGCTGGTACAATGCCACCTTTTTGCCATGAAAACCTTTTGGCAACAAGGTGAAAAAGCATGACAGATCCACCACTGCCTGTAGTGCCGACGAACACAGAGAGTTTTCAGTTGCAAGAAAAGACAACTCCAGGTGCCTGAACCATAATCCAGCCTCAGTTCATCTCTAATGTGCTGTACATTTGGATTTTAATGGGAATTAGACAAGTGTTTAGGTCAGATAAGGAAACCTGATGTGATGGTGAGGGAAACAGCAGCTGGATTCTCAGTGGGTGTGAAGCAGAACAGCACTCCTTGATATATCCTGAAGATAGGAAGATCTGCATCAGGTAAGGACACGACATTGCTTTTGATCTTCAGAAGATGTGGTGTGATTTTTTTTTTTTTAAAAACCTGTGGTATAGTTCCAGAGAACACATTTTCAGTGCAAAGTCTGCCTTACAGTCCTTCAGCACATAATAAACTCTACAGCTTCAGTTTAACTTTTGAGGCTTCAGTCACTGACACATTATTCCAGTCAATGTGAACCACCTACCAGCAAAGAAGTTATCCTGGGGGACAAAAAAATAATATATATATATAGTTAAAAAAGGAAAAAAGTATGAGGCAAGAGCAATATCAAGCCCTTGTTTTTAAATAGAAGTGATAAAATCTGTAGTTTCTATAGAAAGAGAAAAAATGTCAAGCAGACAACTGCAGTAAGTAGCTGTGATGAACTTTCTGAAGATGAAGCTGGACCCAGACTGTGTTCTGTAGTTTATTTATCTTTTATTATTTTCCTCCATAACTTCAGGGAAAAAGGAAAAAAAAATAAATAAACAAAACCAAAACCTCTTTCAGGCTTTCCCTAGGTACAGAATTGCATATTTACATATTTACATTCATTGAACCCTTTTTTAGGGCACGTTAATAGCAACTTAAGCTCATGAAGAAGTGGTGCATGTAGTAAGATGATGATTTGGTTTCCCTATCACCACCCTACCTTTCCTTTATAGAATCATAGAATGGTAAGGTTGGAAGGGACCTCAAGGATCATCTANCCCAGGTCCTTTTCCTCAGGGCTGCTCTCAGCCATTCCCCACCCAGCCTGGAGTTGTGCTTGGGATTGTGCCTACCCAGGTGCAGGACCTTACACTTGGCCTTGTTGAATGTCATGAGGTTGGCCTGGGCACACCTCTGCAGCCTGTCCAGGTCCCTCTGGATGGATCCCTGCCCTCTAGCAAGTCGACTGTGCCACACAGCTTGGTGCCATCTGCACACTTGCTGAGGGTGCACTGATTCCTCTGTCCACCTGGCAGGAAGTTCTGGCAATCTTTTTAAAGGGAGAAGCTTTGCACTTTTATTTGGTTCACTTTCAGATATTTCCCTTTATATTCCCCAGGGCCTGTTAGGAGTTGAATATCTATTTCAAATAAGCACTCTTATATCTCTGTTCTCCAAATAGTGGTTTGGGGTTGGTATTTTTTTTCATTTAATGATTCCAAAGGGACATTTTTTGCATTCTAATAGAGAGCTGAGAAGCAGTTTATTTTTCTTTTTTACCTTTTACCTTTGGAATATGGATTTTGTCTTCTTTTTTTTGTTGTTGTTTTTTAGTTAATTCTCCAAATCTTTGGGGTTCAGGGTTTTGGGGCTGGGCTTTTTTTTTCTTTTACAGTTAAATGTCCTTTTTACTTTGTTACTCAGTTATAGCATCAGACTTGCTAAACTGTAGGGTTTGGATTGTTTTGTGTGTTCATGCAGCAGTGGACTAAGGAAGGCATTGGACAGTGTTGTACATTTAGACATGTGGCATTTTCAACTACCAGTTTCAAAGGTGCCTTATTTTGGGCAGCTGAGAACCAATTGCAGTTTCCATCAGAGAAAGAACTTGAACAAGTTAAAAACAATGAGTTTTTGTAAAGCTTATCCCCACAATCACTGTTTGCTAAAATGTAAATCTGTTGGCATTCTTATAAAAATTGCTGAAACTAAGAATTTTATTAAGTTGTAAAAAAATGAGGTTTCATCACCAAAGAAAGACAAAAGCAAGACAGGAAAAAAAAAAACTGACTTGGATTTAGTACTCAGCATTAATACTCACTCTGAATGTCTCCCTTGAATTATAGTAAGAGATAGATTTTTTTTTTTTCTTGTTTGATCTGTTGAGTCACTTTTATTTTGGTGAGTGTCTAAGACTTTACTTATCTGTGAGATCAAATAGTGTCTTAAAAGATTAATTATTTTCTTTGGGATGACCTTATGGTCTGCTTTTATTTAGTTCAAAGTGGTAAACAGATTTATAACCTGTCATTTCCAACTCTGGTAGCTTGCCCTTGGCCAGAGGCCACTCTCTCAGTGTTCCTCCTCTAAGATGCCCTTTGCTAAGGCAGAAAAAAAAAATAAAAGAAGATAAAGATGCTGACATCATTTACCAATTACCACCACAGGCAAAACGGACTACACTTTGGAGAAGTTTATTTATTGATAAGTGAAATAGATTTGGATGGGGGGAAAGAAAGAGAAGATTAAAACAACACCTTCCTCCCACTCCTCTTTTTTTTCCCATGTTCACCCTTTGTTCTTGATTGCTCTGCTTCCACTTTGTCCCAAGCAGCACAGAGGGATGAGGAATGAGGATGGGTTACAGGAAGTCAGTAACACTTCCTCTCTCCTGATGCTTCCTTTGCCTCTACAGTCCTTTGATGTAATCCTGCTTCAGCGTGGAATCTCCACGGGTCATGAATCCTTCCAATATTGACATGCTCCAGTGCAGAGTCCTCTGTTCTACTTCAGTGTGGTAGTCCCATGGGCTGCAGGAAAATACCTGCTCAACCATGGGCTCTTCCACAGACTGCAGGGAAATCTCTGGTCTGGTCCTGGAGCATCTCCTCCTACTCCTTGTCTGCCCCTCGTGTTCATACTTCTTGTTCTTCTGGTCATGTTTTTCATCCTTATTTTATTGGTTGTCAATTGTTGTGCATATACTTGTGTCTTTCCTAAAAAATGTATGGAGTCATAGAATGGTTTAGGTTGGAAGGGACCTCAAAGCTCATCCAGTTCCAAACCCCTGCCATAGGCAGGGACACCTCCCACTAGTACAGCTCACTCAAGGCCTCATCCAACCTGGCCTTGAACACCTCCAGGGAGGGAGCAGCCACAGCCTCCCTGGGCAACCTGTGCCAGTGCCTCACCACCCTCACTGCAAACAACTTCCTCCTAACATCCAGTCTAAATCTCCCCTCTGCCAGTTTAAACCCATTGCCCCTTGTCCTATCATTGCAAGACCTTGACAACAGTCCCCCCCAGCCTTCCTGTAGGCCCCCTTCAGATATTGGAAGGGTACTCTAAGGTCTCCTGGAAGCCTTCTCTTCTCCAGGTTGCAGAGCCCCAACTCTTGTAGCCTGTCCTTATAGCAGAGCTGCTGCAGCCCTCTGAGCATCTTTGTGGCCTCCTCTGGAGCAGCTCCAACAGTTCCATGTCCTTCTTGTGTTGGGGATTCCAGTACTGTACACAGTATTCCAGATCTCAAAGGTCTTTTCCAAGTGAAACACCTCTGATTCTGGGATTCTATAAGAACACATTTCTACAGTATGCACCATGCGACATAAAAAACTTTTTAGGTAAGAATATTCTATGACCTTAATTTTCCTTTTAAAACAGCTCACCTTTTGATTTGCTGTTCATTCAAGTGACTGAAAGTTTCTTCTGAGAGTAGCTTTTTAATAGAAAAAGAAAGAGAAAACTAGTGTGGAAAAAAACAAAAAGGAAGGAAAAGAAAGCTAATGAATGTGATGTTTAGTATGCAGTCATCCATTTAAGGCTTCTGCTGCCACAACTCCAGCTAGCTGAGCACAGCAGTAGTTATGAGGACTAATGAGTTTGCCAGACATTTTTCAGTCCTCTCCTGCTGTGTGCTGTCAGTTAAAGAAAAAAGAGGGAGACAGTGATGGCCACTAATTTAAACACAATGGATTGACCATAACTGCCACCTAAAGAACAATAAAATAAAGACCAAATGGCAAGATCTGGCCAGCTAGCTTGTGAGCTCCTTCACTAGGACCAGAACTGCTGCATTTTAAATCTTGCTTGATAAAGCACAGTGCAGCTATAGATTCAGTAGCCAGCTACCATTTCAACAGAAATCACCAGTGAAATCTATTGGAAAAGCAAGATAATTTGTGACAGAATGATGAATATTAGAGACAGTTACATATTCTTTCATTTTCTGGCTAATTGAAAGTAAAGAGGCATTTCTGGATAATTTTGAGTAGCATCAGCACACAGGAAAAAGACATACTCCAGATATACTTCTCCTGGCTTAGTGACGCTCCTGTGAATGATTGCTCTCCTTCTGCCTTTTCCCTTCAGAAAGATTGAAATCTGGATTTTTAAAAGACAAAGTAGATTTTCCTGTCTGCCAGCATGCTTCATTATTTTCTAGTAAAAGAGGGATTGGATATCTTTCACTCTATATGAATAAGCCCCATTTGAAGTTAATTAATTGACTCTATGGGAAATGTTTGTCCTACTGTAACTCTATTTCCAAAGCAATACGTTAGGGTTGGGGAAAAACAAAAGAAAAACAAAGACAAAAGACAGGACAAAAAGACAAAGACAAAAGCAAAAGCAAAAAAAAAAATGAAAGCAAAGATAAAGAAAGAGAAAGAGAGAAAGAGAAAGAGAAAGAGAAAGAAGAGAAAAAGAGAAAGAGAAAAAGAAAAAGAGAAAAAGAAAAAGAGAGATAAAGACAAAGACAAAGACAGGAAAAAGAGAAAGAGAGAAGAAAGGGAAAGAAGAGAAAGAAGAGAAAGAGAAAGAAGAGAGAGAAAGAGAAAGAAATCAAAAAACACCCTCTCATAAATCAAAAACCAAACAAAAAACACACCAAAAACCCACCACAACAACAAAAACCCAAACCAAACAACTAAACCAAGAAACCAAACCCACTAAACCAAATCAAAACAGCAACAACCACCACAAAATCACAACCAGTGAGATTTTGTTTTTCTCCCTTTACAATGGATAAAATTAAATAGAATGGTTCAGCATTATGGTATTAAGCCAAATCAGCTTCACTTGAGTTCAATTTCAATATTTAGCAGGAGTAAGTGAGCCTTGAGAAGATGATAAAGCTGTTCCTTGTTCAGGGTTTCAGCTGGAGGAGCCATTGCTGGAGAGGATTTATCTCCCTCTACTCAGAAACCCTGACCTTAGTTTCTGAGGCTGAGCTAATCACCCCAAGATACTGCTACAGGCAGTGGGCATTAAAAAACCAAACCAAAACAAAAAAAACACCTCTAGATATTGATCTCCCTAAAACAAGCATGGATGGATCAAATTTATTGTAAACACATTGTTTTGGTTAAATCAGCTCTAAAAGGGGTCCCAGGTATTTAATCCTGGCTTAAGCAATCAGGATTTAGACATCTAAACTGTGCACAAATACTTATCTTTTTTTTTTTGGCTCGTTTTATTTTTTTTGGGTTTTTTTGTTTTGTTTTGTTTTGTTTTGGTCATCATTGGAGTATTTTTTTTTCTCTAAGAAATAAAATGACAAAGAGTTTTTCCCTAAAATCCAGTTCAGCTGCTCCCATTTTCAAACAGCAGAGCCAGGGCTAAATATCAACAATCTGTATCCTGTTGTATCAGTTAAGTCATGCAATACAAATAAATGTAATATTGATCATGCTCGACATTGCACCTCTGTTTATCTGTGATATGAGAAAGAACAACTTCCCAGTTCCTCTGGAGACCACAGCACTGAGTTATTGCAAGGTGTATTTGGAGAACTGGAAGTCCACAGTATTATGAGCTGATCCTCTGGGAACCTCCTGGGAGCTACTGGAATTCATCAGAACAACACTGCTAGGAGAGATTTTAGTTCACAGATCACGAGCTTGAGTGAATATCTACCTCAAATGCCTATGTTCTTTTTATTTCAGAACAGTAAAAAATAATGGGGCAGGTTTGTTTCAAACTAAGAAACCAAGAATTGGGCATTCTGAGTGCAGAGCTTCATCATAGAATCATAGACTGGTATGGGTTGGAAGGGATCTCTGAAGGTCATCTAGTCCAATCCTCTCTGCAGTAAGCAAAGGCATCCTCGTCTAGGTCAGCTTGCCCCTGATCAGCTCTGTATTTATCAGGATTCCTGACTTCAGAACAGCCATGAAAAGAAGCCTCTGGACTGCATGGATAATGGACAAAGCTGTTCCAGATTTGCTTAAGGTAAGTAGTGCTGGATCACAGGGTTCAAAGGTCTACATCAAGCAGAAGCATAGAGACACAGAGTCAATGTAAAGAATCACAGAATCAGTCAGGGTTGGAGAGGACCACAAAGATCATCTAGGTCCACCCTCCCTGCCATGGGCAGGGACCCCTCACACTAGATCAAGCTGTCCAGAGCCTCATCCAGCCTGGCCTTAAACACATCCAGGGATGAGGCTTCCACCACCTCCCTGGGCAACCCCTTCCAGGCTCTCACCACCCTGATGGTGAAGAACGTCTTCTCAATGTCCAATCTGAATCTACCCATTTTAAGCGTTGTTCCATTCCCCCCAGTCCTATCACTCCCTGACATCCTAAAAAGTCCCTCCCCAGCTTTCTTGTAGGCCCCCTTAAGATACTGAAAGGCTAAAAGGCTAAAACCTTTCCACATCCAGCAGGTGTAAATGTATTCCCACTTTGGTCATGCAATGGGAAAATATTTTGTTACACCTCGTGACAGATGTACAACTTAATGTCACATCTCCCTCCAGGGGAGCTTGTATCACACAAGCAGCAGTGCTTGTTGTGCTTGCATGTACAGAAAGCAAGCTGGAGTTGTGTGTTGGCCACATGTAAGCTCCCAGCACTACAGCACTGAAGCAAATGCCAGCATCTGACTGTCCCAAATAATTCCCTGCCTGCTTAACAGACTGCCTAAGCACCACAGAAGGACTGCAGCTTTTACTACTAGATAAGAAGAGAAGCTTACAGCAAGAATGGCAATAGGCTTAGGCAACGTAATCCACAGCCATGGCTGCAGCCTGGACAGAGTTTTGTGAACTGTGTATAAACCCACCCTGGTCTCACAGAGTGTTCTTGCTAGTCAAAACCATTGCAGAAATTGCTTTTACATGTAACACTGTCACCCTTTGTAATGTCTGAACTGTATCCTCTTTTCTCCTACCTGATTATTCTTCATCCAGGATTCCTGGTATCCTTCTTCCTCCTTGAATGGGCAACAGAGGAGTTTAAGCTGGCTGCTTACAAGGGAAAAAAAGAGAGAAGAGAAGACTAATGTTCCTTGGAAATAAAAGGCAATATTCCTGTTGAAATCCATCCATAGCTTTTAAATTTAGCCACGTTTTCACTAGGAAAACAATGACTCTTTAAATACTAATATATAACAAACAATGAGAAGGGGGAAGAGACTTGATACAATCACATAGTCACAGAAACATGCAGGTTGGCAAAGCCCCTCAGGGTCACCAAGTCCAACCTATAACCCTACTCTGCAAGGTTCACCATTCAAAACTACTGGCACTGCTGTTAGTGTAAAAGATCTAAGCACTCCACTTTTGTCCAACCTATAAAGGGTGGCTGTGGCCAGCAGGAGGTTGCTTTCTTCTCTCAGGCAACCAGCACCAGAACAAGAGGACACAGTCTCAAGCTGTGCCAGGGGAAGTTTAGGCTGGAGGTGAGGAGAAAGTTCTTCACTGAGAGAGTCATTCCCCACTGGAATGGGCTGCCCAGGGAGGTGGTGGAGTCACCGTCCCTGGAGGTGTTCAAGGCACGTTTGGACGTGGCACTTGGTGCCATGGTCTAGTCTTGAGGTCTGTGGTAATGGGTTGGACTTGATGATCTTTGAGGTCTCTTCCAACCTTGCTTATACTGTAATACTGTGATACTGTGATTTCTTACCCTGTTAATTAATATATATCTGTGTAGACACACACTCAGAGCACACCTGCATGTCCATCAGCATGGAACATGGGACTGAGATTTGCACTTCTCAATGGCTTCTCTATCCACAAAGACAAATTACCAAAGTATCAGTAAGTAGAGAATACCAAAGGACATTTGTACTTTCCAGTAACTCTTTGGACAATCTTACAAAACCACAAGGTAAGTCTGTATGAAGTAAGCATCATATTAAGACTGATAAAAGGCCTACAAGAAAGCTGCTGAGGGACTTCTCAGGGTGTCAGGTAGTGATAGGACCAGGGGGAATGGAGCAAAACTAGAAGTGGGTAGATTCGGACTGGAGGTCAGGAAGAAGCTCTTCACCATGAGGGCGGTGAAAGCCTAGCACAGGTTGCCCAGGGAGGTGGTAGAAGCTTCATCCCTGGAAGTTTTCAAGGCCAAGCTGGATATGGCTCTGAGCAACCTGATCTCGTGTGAGGTGTCCCTGCCCATGGCAGGGAGTTCAGAACTGGGTGATCCTTGAAGTCACTTCCAACCCTGACAATTCTGTGACTTGGGGAATTGTTATAATCTGGCTGTATAATGACACTCTCCCACCACATTCTGAAAGACATTTATGGAAAGAAAGCCATTCACAAAAATATTCCAAAGCAATTTTTTTTTTTTAGCACAAAGGAATGCTCTGTATCACAACTTTCTTGTATCTCTTATTAAAAAAAAAAGGGGGGGGAAATCCAGGGCATTTCCAGCAGGTGTAAACAACCTTTATAATCCATACTTAAGTACAACTGAGTCCTTGGAGAAATTATTTTCTCTTTTTGAAACAGCAGGTGTTAGAAGGGAGCATGACCTTAATGCTATGGTTTTTGAAAGCAAACATCTAAGGTTAATCAGATTTGCAGCTAGTTAAAGATTCTGTGGTTAAATAAATTTGATGTCTGTGCCCACATAGGTATCAGTGTTCTGATAAACTCATACTGGATGACTAGAGCTGACTGGAGCTGGTTTGTTCTAGGCTGTGGACTCATCCACTGTTCTGACATCGATTTCAGTCATCTTTGGAAGACAGGAAAGTTTGGAGTTACTGTTTTCCACAACTAACAGTGTAGGGATGGTGTTTTACTGTTAAGGCTGAATAGGCAATCAGCAGAATCTATTTCCTTAGACTTCAGAGGGTCCTGACTTTTACCCTGGTCTTGCCCTTGTCACAGAATCATAGAATCAGTCAGGGATGGAAGGGAACCCAAGGATCATACAGCTTCAACCCCCCTGCCACAGGCAGGGACATCTCACACTAGATTGGGTTGCTCAGAGCCACATCCAACTTGCCCTCAAAAACTTCCAGAGATGAGGCTTCCACCTCTCACCACCCTCATGGAACTTCTTCCTAATGTCTAATCTAAATCTCTCCTTCTCTAGCTTAGATCCATTGACCCCCAGTCCTATCACTACCCCAACACCCTAAAAAGTCCCTCCCCAGCTTTCTTGTAGCCCCCTTCACATACTGAAAGGCCACAATAAGGTCTCTTCAGAGCCTTCTCCTCTCCAGACTGAACAGCCCCAACTCTTTCAGTCTGTCTCCATAGGAGAGTAGCTCCAGCCCTCTGGTCATCCTTGTGGCCCTTCTCTGGACACATTCCAGCACATCTTGGATAATAATAGAAGCTCCAGAACTGGATGCAGTACTCCAGGTGGGGTCTCACCAGAGTGGAGCACAGGGGGAGGATCCCCTCCCTTGACTTGCTGGACATACTTCTCCTGATGCAGCCCTGGTTGGCTCTCTGGGCTGCAAGTGCACACTGGTGGCTCATGTTGAGTTTCTTATCCACCAGCACCCACATATCCCTTTCCTCAGGGCTGCTCTCAAACCACTCACTGCCCAGCCTATATCAGTGCTTGGAATTGCCCTGGCCCAGCTGCAGGACTTTGCACTTGATCTGGTTGAACCTCATGAGATTGGTTTGGCCCCACCTCTCCAGCCTGGCAAGGTCCCTCTGGATGAATCCCTCTCCTTCAGCTGATATGTAACAGGATACACCTGTTGACAGTGTTTCCATGGCCTGTCCAGGATCCAACATCTTCAGGAAAGTGCTATGGAGTCCTGTGTGCAGTTCTGGAGCCCCCAGCACAGGAAGGACATGGAACTGTTGGAGCCAGTCCAGAGGAGGCCACGAAGATGCTCAGAGGGCTGCAGCAGCTCTCCTGTGCTGAGAGAGTTGGGGCTCTGCAGCCTGGAGAAGAGAAGGCTTCCAGGAGACCTTGGAGTGGCCTTCCAGTATCTGAAGGGGCCTACAGGAAGGCTGGGGAGGGACTATTGACAAGGTCCTGCAATGACAGGACAAGGGGCAATGGGTTTGAACTGGCAGAGGGGAGATTGAAACTGGATGTTAGGAGAAAGTTGTTTACAGTGAGGGTGGTGAGACACTGGCACAGGTTGCCCAGGGAGGTTGTGGCTGCTCCCTCCCTGGAGGTGTTCAAAGTCAGGTTGGACGAGGCCTTGAGTGTCCTGTACTAGTGGGAGGTGTCCCTGCCTATGGCAGGGGATTGGGACTGGATGAGCTTTGAGGTCCCTTCCAACCTTACCATTCTATGATTCTATGAAATTCTTCTACCTACATATACATGAAGAAAGGAATTCCAAATTGCTACGCTTTTGGTGAGCAGCTAAACCTTAGAGCACGTTGCCTGCACACTCAGAGGAATAATTAAATCCATTTGATCTGAATCCTTATTGAGTTTCACCCATGAGAATTTTGTCTGCTACAGAAATATCTCCACACTTCAGTTCACACAAGCAGCCAGACCAGTGCTGAAAGCTTTTTTAGAATTTTTTTGGTCTCCAATTTGTCTTATGTCTTTTTGCTTCTTTTCTTTCTTGTTCCTCCTTCCACCTTTCTTTCCTGTTTCTGATGCTGAATCATACCGAGCTACCTCTTGTAAGAAGGAGCTTCTCAGTCCTCTCCTAATTGGCAAAACCCTCCCGGGAGGATGACTCTTTAGCATTCCAACATCTCACATTATCTCTCTGATCTTCTCTGCAAAGGAGCTGCCAGACACAAGCGATTCACTTTCCGTTTGCCAGAGGAGATGACTAATGGGAGTGGACAATGAACCTGCAGAAGGGCCCTTTTTTGTTTCATTCTACCCCCGTGGATGTGCAGATATGTCACCACTTAGCTGCCTGGCATTCTGTGGGGGTAGCAGCAGCTATTTATAACATTCTTACACATTCAAACAAGAAAATAATCCTCCTATTTTCAAAACTGTTATCTCTCAGAGATTACATATCCTCAAAGTCATATTAAATCCTAGTGTAGGGTATAAAGGCTTGCTTCCTAATTAATTCAATTTGGTTATGCAGATTTGGTTCCATCTCCATAATTTTAATTTTTTTATCACATAGCATTTTTTTTTTTTATTTTATGCCTTTTACAAAGAGATTAAACCTCATAATTTGAAATAAAAAAAAAATCTAGGTGAAAAAAAAAAAATAGGATGATGTCTGTCTGGCTTTAACCCTGGCATCTACTTCTTCTGTAAGCTAATAGCTGCTGAGCAGACTAAAGTTCTCAAGTTGAAATGTGGCTGCATAAATCATGCAAAACAATTCAAAGTTTCTAGACATCAAGAGGCTTGCAGGCTCGAGGTGTGATTGAAGAGTAATAATGTACTTTTGCCAGTGAGTTAGCCTGAGTCTGAAAAATAGACTAGCTGATTGAAGGACTTGACCTAATGATCTCATTCTTTTATCTCTACTCTGTCCTTGTTTCCAGTCCACTCTAGATCTTTGTTCTCCATTTCTTAGCAGACAAAAAATTTCCCCTCAATTCCACTTATGTAAATGAATTTCACCCCAGCCTGTCAGCTTTGGTCCCCTATTTTCAGCCCTGACAGACTTAGCTATAGGTAACACAAACAGGCAAGACTCCAGGAAAAGCAAGCAAGCAAACAAAACCAACCAACAAGAAAACAGAAGAAGTTGATTGTCCAATGAAACCCACCCAGATTCAAAAACCAAGAAGCATGGGAAAATGTATCTACTTAAATGCAGAATCATATAATCATTAACTTTGGAGAAGCCCTCCAAGTCCAACCATCAACCCAATACCTGCCACACCCACTAAGATGTGTCACAAAGTGCCATGTCTAGATGTTTTTTTGGGCATCTCCAGGGATGGTGACTCCACCACCTGCCTGAGCAGCCTGTTCCAGTGCTTGACCACCCTTTCTGTAAAGACTTTTTTTTTTCCTAATAACTAGTCTAAACTGTCCCTGGTGCAACTTGAAGTCATTTCCTCTTATTCTGTCACTACTTACTTGGTAGAAGAGGCAAACCCCCACCTCATTACAACCTCCTTTCAAGGAGTTGTAGAGAACAATGATGTCTCCCCTCAGTTTTCTCCAGACTAAGTAATATGACTTGGTATCTTTCTATCTATCTAGGACTTTCTATCATGTGATAGAAAGTTTAATGTTCTTTATGTCACAGAAGCACAGAAACATGCAGGTTGGCAAAGCCCCTCAGGATCACTAAGTCCAACCCATATCCCTACTCCACAAGGTTCACTCTAAACCATGTCCCCAAGCATCACATGCAAACGACCTTTAAACACATCCAGGGTTGGTGGATGGACTGAACCATCTCCCTGTGGACTCCATTCCAATGCCTGACCACTCTTGCTGGGAAAAAAACATTCCTTGTTGTGGATTTACCAGGACTTCTACAATACCCTACTAATTATTCTCCAAATTATCACTGTTATTACTTAAAATCTGTGCTAATGAAGTACCTGAGACTTCTCTTCATGCCTTAGACCGTGTTTTACCCATCTTGTTGCATCACAGAAAGAAAAATCTGAGCCTGACACCTGAAACTATTTTCTTCATGTCATCCAACTTTCTCTGTATTCCTAATGAAGGTTAAACCAAACAAAACCAAAACCAAAACCAAACAAACACACAAAAAAACAAACAAACCAAAAAAACAACAAAAAAAAATTTAAATATCCTAATAAACCCTGGGAATAAAAATTAAATTTAAGGAACCAAAAATGCAGTATACATTTCTTATTCCTTTTATAGTTTACCTAGTTGTCATCCTTATCATCAGAGCAGAAGGCTGCTCTGGTTTTAGTGACATTCATGTGTATAACATGAGAATAATTCAGAGGTGATTTTAGATTTTGGCAACCTTGCAGAAAATGCAGGTTTAATTCTGAATGGTTATCAGGGAAATTAACAGGGACACATGATTTAATTCAGACACAACTGGAAATGGCTGCCAACTATTAGGTACCTTCCAAAAAAAAAAAAAAAAAGAAATTTATTTCTTCTAAGCTGTTCTATCACAGAAAATAAAGAGAGCACTTTACAAAAGCTTTCCATTATTTGCATTATCAATCACTTACCTTGTGCTTTGCCTGCTTTAAAGTAAAAACAAACTCATTGAATTACTGTTGCTACAGATAATGCTACTTGGAATTAAAGGAATAGGGTTTTTTTCACTCTGTCATCTTCAGGCTGCAACAAACAACTGATTTATTTTAATGTGCACAACTGATTTATTTTAATGTGCATCCACAAAGTGCTGCTGTAATTTTGTAAATGCTGTTTCTCTCTCCTACACCAATACTCTGTTTGTGTTGCTTCCCACTCAGGAGGGCATCCATAAGGAAAATAAACACCTGTCTTACTTTGCTTATTTTATATCTGATTTATTGTTCCTAAGGATTTAATCAAAGTTTCCCCTCAGAAGCCTAATTTTTGAAACCAAATTATATCTTGCTAGCTATTCTAAAATGCAATTAATCAGCAGAAGGCCCATTTTAATGTTTAATTTTTTTTAGCTGAGAAAGGGATTTTGCAAAAGGAGATTCATCCAGTACCAAAAGGGCTGCAAACATTCCCTGCTTGTTATTTATGCCCTCTGCTCAGGCTCTAAGTGAAACTCTCAGTGCTGCCTGCTCAGGAGACTTTAACCCAATTAAAAAGCTCTTGACAAAATAGGCTACTGCATTTCAAGCTCAGTTAGCCTCAGGAGAAAACATCAGGGCTAGGGACATGACAACATGGTCAATTAATATGAGTTCAGCTATGTTAGCCCAGCTCTGCCGCGGCATTAACTAAAGTCAAATGAACTAATACAATTAAACAGAAGAGTCTCTTTACCCATCCAAAATGTACCCCAAAGACTAAGAAGGATGACCCAATGCCTAGCAGATCCTCTCAGGGAAGACACAGTAAAAGCTCCATCTGGAATACCATTGCATCCTTAGGTGTGTTCAAGTCAAGCACGAAATCAGCCCTGAATGTTGCTCTAATCCTCTGTCTCTAGTTTCTCTTGCACAGATGCTTACCAAACAGCCTTACTGGTGCAGGCAAACATAGAATCATAGAATCATGGAATCAGCCAGCTTGGAAGAGATCTTCAAGGTCATCCAGCCCAACCTATCACCCAGCCCTAGCCAATCAACCAGACCATGGCAATAAGTACCCCAACCAGGCTTTGCTTGAACATGCCCAGGGACAGCGACTCCACCACCTCCCTGGGCAGCCCATTCCAATGCCAATCACTTTCTCTGGCAACAACTTCCTCCTAACATCCAGCCTAGACCTCCCAACATCCAGCCTAGACCTCCCCTGGTACAACTTGAGACTGTGTCCCCTTGTTCTGTTGCTGGGTGCCTGGGAGAAGAGCCCAACCCCACCTGGCTACAACCTCTCTTCAGGTAGTCGTAGAGAGCAATGAGGTCTGCCCTGAGCCTCCTCTTCTCCAGGCTCCCTCAGCCTCTCCTCACAGGGCTGTGCTCCAGGCCCCTCACCAGCCTTGGTGCCCTTCTCTGGATCTCTTGATCTCTTCTGTGGTCCATCCAAACAGGTATAGAAACCAGAAAGCTCTGCTAATGTGCCTGCCACCAGTTACAATGACCCCTCCCAGGAAGGCCTTAGTTATTGCCTTTCTTTTGGCTGAAATTTGGTTTGCTTTTCTGGTTTTTTGGTTGTTTGGACTTTTAACCATTTTAATTCCTTTCTGTTTTTTTAGTCCACTAAAACAAATAGTTGTTCAATCTCATGCTCTGTGAATGGTGATGCCTAAGACAGCATTTGCAGAGCTCTTCTGTTTGCTCCAGATTTTCCTCGTAGTTTTTTTAAACCTAACCACACCAACAAAGAAGAAAAATGGTTTTTTCAACATCTTAACATGGAATGTGTCATGTTGTCTTGTCCTAGATGTCTCCCTTTACTTACTATTTCCATAAACAGATGAGCTCTCCTGTCATTTAGAGAGAAGCTATAACTTTTAAGGTCCAAGGCAGGCACAAAGAGCAGTTTTGTTCTATTACTGCTCTGATTCGTCATGTACTGCAATTTCATTTGCAGTCTGTGCTGTCTTTCCAGGGAGATCAATTAAAGATAACTGGACAAATTCTTGATTATATTCAGAGTCAATTTTAATATTACTTACAAGAGGGGGCTGTAATCTTATCAAAGATGTAATCTCTCCAGTTTTGCTTTTGCTTACTGGGAGGTTGGGAGCGTTGCAATTCAAACCAACGTGGTGTGGAATATGAAAAAGAAGTCCAATTTATCACTGTTTCACCATGTAAGCTAAATAAATCATAGAATCATAGAATGGTTGAGGTCAGAAGGGACCTCAAAGATCATCTAGTTCCAACCCCCCACCATAGGCAGGGACACCTCCCACCAGAACAGGTCACTCAAAGCCTCATCCAACCTGGCCTTGAACACCTCCAGGGAGATTGTGGAGCACAGAAGCACAGAATGTGATCTTCAATCATATTTAGTGATTCTGTGCTCCACAAACTCCCTGGGCAACCTGTGCCAGTGTCTCACCACCCTCACTGCAAACAACTTCTTCCTAACATCCAGTTTCAATATTCCCTCTGCCACTTTGAACCCATTCCTCCTCATCCTGTCATTGCAAGACCTTGTCAATAGTCCCTCCCCAGCCTTCCTGTAGTCCCCTTCAGATACTGGAAGGTCACTCCAAGGTCTGGAAGCCTTTTCTTCTCCAGGCTACAGAGCCCCAATTCTCTCAGCCTTTCATAGCAGAGCTGCTGCAGCCCTCTGAGCATCTTCATGGCCTCAAACAGTTCCATGTCCTTCTTGTATTGGGGGCTCCAGAAGTGTACACAGGACTCCAGGTGGGATCTCAGGAGAGCAAAGCAAAGGGGCAGAATCCCCTCCCTTGCCCTGCAGCCTAATGAGGAAAAATCAAAGCTACAAAAACTTCTTTCCAGTAAGCCTCCCAGAAGTGCAATGATGTTTCTGACAGCATGGTCTGAGAGGCAATGAATCTCAAGGCCAATGCAGAGAGTGAGAAAGGAACCAAAATCATACTGATTTCAGAAGAAAACAGCCAATATCTTACTGGATTCAGAATGGTTTTGTATTGTCTTTCCATTCAAAAGCTAGCATACTAGGCTTGTAAGAGAGCAACAAGGTGACTTGACCCCTTTAACTGCTACCTTCAGTGAATAGGGCATGTTAGGAACTTCCTTTTTGCACAGCGTTTCATGAATGGTTAATATCAGTCACCTCCAACACTGCTTACAGGGTGGGCATGAGGCCCTTGCTTTACTGAAATTCAAACCTGATATCAAAGTGTAAAATTTCAAATATCTTCCTTGAGACTTTTGCAACTCAGCTGCTGAGATTTTATGTATTAAATTAGAGCTGCACAGACCTGATACATCGATGTTGTTTCTATCAAGCTTGCATTCTGCTGTTGAACAGATACAGGTGTGTTAGGTCTGCAGAGTCAAATCCTGCTGTAAACACCAACATATCTGGGTTTAAACAGGATGCAATCATTTAGAAATTTTCACAGTGTGTTGCCAGTCATCACATAGGGTAGGCACAATCCCAAGCACAACTCCAGGCTGGGTGGGGAATGGCTGAGAGCAGCCCTGAGGAAAAGGACCTGGGGGTCTGGGGTGATGAAAAGCTCAACAGGAGCCTGCAGTGTGAGTGCAGCCCAGACAGCAACTGTGTGCTGGGCTGCATCAAGAGCAGTGTGGGCAGCAGGGCAAGGGAGGGGATTCTGCCCCTTTGCTCTGCTCTCCTCAGACCCCACCTGCAGTCCTGTGTGCAGTTCTGGAGCCCCCAGCACAGGAAGGACATGGAAGTGTTGGAGCGGGTCCAGAGGAGGCCACCAAGATGCTGAGAGGGCTGCAGCAGCTCTGCTGTGAGGACAGGCTGAGAGAGTTGGGGCTCTGCAGCCTGGAGAAGAGAAGGCTTCCAGGAGACCTTAGAGTAGCCTTCCAGGATCTGAAGGGGGCTACAGGAAGGCTGGGGAGGGACTATTGACAAGGTCTTGCAATGCCAGGACAAGGGGCAATGGGTTTGAAGTGGCAGAGGGGAGATTGAAAGTGGATGTTAGGAGGAAGTTGTTTGCAGTGAGGGTGGTGAGACACTGGCACAGGTTGCCCAGGGAGGTTGTGGCTGCTCCCTCCCTGGAGGTGTTCAAGGCCAGGTTGGATGAGGTCTTGAGTGACCTGTGCTAGTGGGAGGTGTCCCTGCCTATGGCAGGGGGTTGGAACTAGATGATCCTTGAGGTCTCTTCCAACCTTACCATTCTATCATTCTATGGTCATTTGCACAAAGTGATCCCAGACAGACTTGAGCAAGCTGTTCTGCAGGCATCCAGGATCTACCATATAGAGGTCATGGGAAGAGTGGGAGCAGGGAGTAGAAGGAGTAAATTCGATAGCACCAAAACAGATAACATGGTCCACTGTGAATCTCATGTGAAATTAGGTTTCTCAATCCCTCTTCCCATTTACAGTACCTCTTTCAGACACAGCTGGTGCCACTTGGCTGTTGTTTATGCAGATGTTCCAGCTGTTAGAGACTTTAATCTGTCCCTTCTGCTACAGGCTTCACAAGATAGCAAGCGTGAGGCACTTTATGTGAATTGTACATCATCCATAAACTAGATGTTCCCAGCTTCTGCAACAGTCCATCTTNTGGCAGGGGGGTTGGACTGGATGATCTCTTTGGGTCCCTTGCAATCCCTGACATCCTGTGAGCCTGTGATCAGGGCTCCATGGCTGGAGCTAGTGCTCTGAGCAGCTAATCAGTAGGGAATGTTGCAGCAGTGCTTTGGTTGCTTTGAAGCTGCCAGTTGCAGGAGACTCTGCACAGAGCTGAATTGGACACCTGGGAGGTTAGGCTGTAGTTATAGCTGTGAAAACAGCAGCAGTGCCAACACCAGAACTCTAAGCACCAATCTGTTGTTTGGGGAGCCTGAATTATTTTTGAAAGCCCTAGTAAATGACTGTCAAGGAGACTTAAGGCTACAGCTATAGCTTGTGAGGGGCTGTTTCACAGAGGTCCTATCTTAGGATCCTGAGGTGGAGCAGTCACAGCAGCTCAGGTCCACTCCCGTAAGTGCATTTAGCCTCTCAGAATGGGATGAGTGGTTGCACTAAGAGCCCTGCTGAGACTGTGCAGCTACTGAGTGGGAGAAACTTTAATTAAGAAAGAGCTCACAGCACTGCAAGGTAGATATCCCTAAACTCCTGTCTCTCAGTGACTTATTAGAAATGGACTTCAGGTCCTCAAGTCATTTCAGAGTGGCATTTCTCCTACCTTTCTCAATAACTACAGCAAAAATATTGATCATCCCACCAGAAAAGAGTAGATGGCAACAGCTGAGTAAAATGTGGTGCACCCAGAGCTCGGGTTCCTGTAAGACATCTGCACCTGCACTGTTTTTCCCTTCTCCAACAAAACCAGAAACACCTTATTTAAAGGAATACTGTGGGAAACTATCCGAAGGGACATTGTGGAGAGGTTGCTGCTGGGCTCTTCTCACAGATAAATGGAAACAGAACAAGGGGGAATGGCCTCAAGCTGGGGCTGAGGAGGTTTAGATTGGACATTAGGAACAAGTTTTTCATTGAGAGAGTGGTCAGGGACTGGAATGAGCAGCCCAGGGAGGTGGTGGAGTTAAGGGTGTGGTGCTTAGGGCTATGGTTGAAGGTGAATCTTGTAGAGTAGGGTTTTAGGTTGGACTTGGTGATGCTGAGGGGCTTTGCCAACCTGCATGTTTCTGTGATTCTGTGATTCTATACCAGCTGCTCCATAATAGAACTCCACATTCCTGTTCTTTGCATGTCGTGAAAAGCCCTCACGACAGGAAGGACATGGATCTCACGGAGTGGGTCCAGGAGAGGGCCTTGAAGGTGATCAGGGGGCTGGAGTACCTCTGCTAGGAGGACAGGCTGAGGGAGCTGGGAGTGGAGAAAAGGAGGCTTCAGGGAGACCTAATAGCAGCCTAAGGTGAATCTTGTAGAGTAGGATTCTAGGTGGGACTTGGTGATGCTGAGGGGCTTTGCCAACCTGCATGTTTCTCTGATTCTGTGGGAAAAGAAAACAGTTTTCCTATTAGATAGTACCAAATACTACCTTCTGATACTTGTGTTTGCTCCTCCTGCCAGTAAAACTCTTGAGATGATGACCCCCAATATCAACTTTTACAGCTGTAGCAGTAGTCAATGAAAAAGCCCAATTTTTTTCCCCTAATCTGCACTAAAAAACCACAACCTTACCTACCTGCTTTCCATTTAGAACATCTGCCATGTTTTAAACATGGAACTCCAAGTAACTCTAAATGCCTCATATTTATTTAGTAATGTTAAATAAAATTTGCCACTCAGCAGGACCAGCTACAAAACACAAAGCTTGCTGACACTTATTTTTCCCCCCCTCCCTTCCTGCAATGAGACTTGTAATTCAATTATGTACTCATAGGGGGAGAAAATGGAGCATGTTCCAGCCAGCAGCCCCCATTTTCCACATGTGTGTTGTCAGATCAAACAGATCTAATAATTCTTTGTTAGAGTCATCATCCCCCATTAAATGAGCAACTGTGGCTGGTAAAAGGTAATGGTTACAGTGTGTTACACAATTAACTCAGTGTGAAATGAACTGAAATATGTTTTCTAAAGACGATTTTCGACGGCAATGGAGTGTTTAGACTCTTTGTGTCAAACAACACTGATCCAAGTGTGGGCTGTGCTGGGTTGTTTTTACAGAACTGACAGTGTGCTCGCTCTACAGCAGCTCTTCTACTGCACATTAAACCTGGTATGTTGTCAAAAGCTTCTCAAACACTCTTTGAGGCTGTGAAAGAGAAAAGTTTGCGCTAGGAGAAAATCGCTTCGAGTTGTCTGCGTGTGCATAAATGATGGAAATGTTTTCAGCCTCTCTAATGGTTTCTGCCACAAAAGGTACTAAAAATTCAGCTAATCACAAGGACTGCAGTGGGTAATAGAAAGCAAGTTTAGTGTAAGTAGAGTGAATTGAGAAAAGGAAATTGCCTGGCTGGGGAGAAAAAGCCCAGCTAGCAAAACCATGAACAAGCAGTTTGCTGTGTTTTCCTACATGATGTGTGTCAGGTTGCCCCAGCAAAACTCAAGTAGTCTGTGCACCACAATGCACCCAGCAGTTCATAGCTACTGAAGTTGCTTATCAATTCATGCAGCTCCTGGTTGTCAATAAAGAGAGCAGGTCTCTTAGCAGCTATCTGATCTGAAAAAAAGAAAATAATAACTCCTTAAATCTGTTTACAGAATCATAGGACGTCAGGGGTTGGAAGGGACCCAAAGACATCATCTAGTCCAAGCCCTCTGCCAGAGCAGGACCAGACAATCTAGCTCAGGTCACATAGGAACACATCCAGACAGGCCTTGAAAGTCTGCAGAGAAGGAGACTCCACAACCTCTCTGGGGAGCCTGTTTCAATGCTCTGTGACCCTTACAGTAAAGAAGTTTCCCCTTCCTGTATTAGAGCACCAGCTCCAACCAGAAGCATCATAGCAAGCTGAGA
Source organism: Ramphastos sulfuratus (assembly GCA_013399055.1). Classification (NCBI taxonomy): domain Eukaryota; kingdom Metazoa; phylum Chordata; class Aves; order Piciformes; family Ramphastidae; genus Ramphastos; species Ramphastos sulfuratus. Next base: position 26,464 of record WBNM01033161.1, on the reverse strand, counting down.
CTCTAGAGACATTTAGATAAGTCTGTATGTGGCTGTGTCCCAATAAAGCCTACAGTGGATTTATTGGTGTGAACCAGTCTGACCAGCTCAGAGCACTAGAAAGGGTTTTATGTAAGTGGCAGCCTTTGACCATTTAAACAATCCCAGAGGTACTGTGGTGCTCAAGACAGCAAATAGTAATCTTGATACAGCCTTCAGCAGTCTTTGGTAGCAAAAAGTCCCATGTGANTCCTCTGGACTGGTTCCAACATTTCCATGTCCTTCCTGTGCTGGGGGCTCCAGAACTGCACACAGGACTCCAGATGGGGTTAATATAATATGGTTAATCAGTTCAGAAAAAGATTTCAGCAGACTGCAGTACACTCTGTTAGAGTGAATCAGGATGAGTCTGGAACATGGGCAGCACTGCTCTGCAAGGTTCCTTATTGCAACAAAACTAAGTTCAGCTTCCAGTTAGGATGAGATTAGGCTATTCAGTAATTAAGTTACACAGAAAAAAAAAAAATTAAATGTAACATCCTGAGATGTTTCTTCCTTTTAGGACATGAAGATCTTTTGAGTGAAGGAGTACAGAAAGTAGATGTGAAAACCAAAAATTCAAAACCAAGGATCTATGTGCACCATATAATGGAGCACAGTACAGAATTTCCCTGTGTAGACACAGGAATGGGGTGGCAGATTTTGTTATCTATTTTTTTTCTGTTACTGTCATGCAGTAATTTTTTCCTCACAGTTATTCTATTGCTCTTCTCTTGAATGTTTCTTTACTCTATACCAGAGCAAAGTCAGAGAGCAGTGGATTTTCCAGAGAGCAGTTCAGAGCGTACTTGAGATCATAGAATCATAGAATGGTAAGCTTGGAAGGGACCTCAAGGATCATCTAGTTCCAACCCCCTGCCATAGGCAGGGACACTTCCCACTAGCACAGGTCACTCAAGGCCTCGTCCAACCTGGCCTTGAACCCCTCCAGGGAGGGAGCAGCCACAACCTCCCTGGGCAACCTGCGCCAGTGTCTCACCACCCTCACTGTAAAGAACTTCCTCCTGATATCCAGTCTAAATCTTCTCTCTGCCAGTTTAAACCCATTGCCCCTTGTCCTGTCATTGCAAGATAGATATTTTGTTCTAGAAATAGGGTGCAGCAGCATTTAGATAGTTTTGAGGAACCACTCAGTATCTCCAGATCTCCTTCTCCTCTTCTTCCTCCCTGTTCTTACTTTTTAGCATCCATCAGACACATGTTCAAGCTTCCATCTCAGTGTAGCCAGTTCTGGGACAGGGACTGTCTGTGTTTGTGAATACATGAGCTGAGATCAGAGATGATCCCATTATGCAAATAATAAGTAGTAAAACAATAAATAAATAACTGTAACAAATGCTAAAATGAAATAAAAAGTTGATAGTTCCATTTCTTTTATTGCAACAGTCTGAAGGAAGACAGAACCTTTAGTACGACTGTTCCCGTTGCAGTATCAAGACCACACTCTTTGTGTTCCCTAGGAGTGGGATGAAGAGGTGTTTAGGTTTGAAGATGAGGGAGACAACCATGAAGTAATATATCCACTGAGTAGATCTTGCCTCTCAAAACCAGAGAAAGCAAATATTGATTTGGCTATGTTATCCATCTCATTGAGAATCACAGAATTGTCAGGGTTGGGAGACACCTCAAAGATCATCCAGTTCCAAAACCCCTGCCATGCCTCACACTAGATCAGGTTCCTCAGGCCAAAATTGCCCTTGTCCACCTGCTGTCTGTCAGGGGAGAGGATGAAATCTATGCTCCTCACAACTTCTAACAGTAGAGATCCAGGTTGATTTGAAAACTTCCACTCTGCTTAAATGAACATTTGAAGACCTAACACCTAACCTAACACCGAAGCCTGAGACATTTCTCTTCTTGAATCCTTGGAGGCACTCGACCTGGTAAGCTTTCTGAGAGCACAGAAAACAGACAAGAGGAGGAATCACAGCCCTCAGAAAATGTAGCCACAGTGGGGAAGCTGACAGAGTGAAGAACTGAATTCATGTCTTCCGCTTTCTAGGCAAGTGTTGTAACCAGATGGTCCTCGTGGGAATGGTGAGGATGAACCCTGCATATTTTAAAAGGGAAATCTTTGTTCAGTTCTTTGAAGGAAAGAAAAGACTGAGGGCTGATTCAACTTGTACTGCAGCTGTCATGAGATCTGATTCAGAGAAAAAGATAAAACTGAGTATTTAGAGACAATAGGCCAGGAGAAGAGGAAACAGAAAACTTCTTTCACCACCAGTCTTCAGAAATGAGACTGGTATTAAATTAAATCATTCCTCAGTTGCAGCTCAGGCTCCATAAATTTGTTCTTGGTTTTTGGTTTGTTTTTTTGTTTGGGTTTTTTTTGTTTTGTTTTGTTTTTGTTCGGGTTTTTTTGATGTTGTTGTTTTCTTGGGGGTTTTCGTGGTTGGGGTTTGGTTGGTTGGTTGGTTGGTTTGGTTTGGGGGTTTTTTTGCTTAGGTTTTTCTGAAACTGAATTCACTTATCTGTGAACTTACCTCCCTTCAACCCAAAAGCTGTCACCCCAGTGATGTTCTCACCTTTAGACCCATCACAGCAGGGTTTTAGCAAGGGAAGGTGTGTTGTGGCTTCTTCATATCCACTTCAATCACAGAATCACAGAACCTTAGAGGTTGGAAGGGACCTCCAGAGATCAAGTTCAACCTCCTTGCCAAGGCAGGATCCCCTAGAGTAGTTCACACAGAAATGCATCCAGGTGGATGCTGAAAGTTTGCAGAGAAGGAGACTCCACAACCTCTCTGGGCAGCCTGTTCCAGGGCTCTGTCACCCTCAATGTAAAGAAGTTTCTCCTGATGTTGAGGTGAAGCCTTTTCTGCTCCAGTTTGTAGCTGTTGCTCCTTGGCTTACTGCTGTGCACCACCAAAAAGAGTTTGGCCCCAGCCACTTGACACCCACCCCTGAGGTATTTATAGACATTGGTGAGATCCAATCTCAGTCTCCTCCAGACTAAACAGCCTCAGGACTCTAAGTCTCTCTTCACAGAGGAGATGCTGAAGTCCCCCAATCATCCTTATGGCTCTCCGCTGGACTCTTTCTAGCAGTTTCCTATCTCTCTTGAACTGTGGAGCCCAAAATTGAAAACAGTATTCCAGGTGTGGTCTCAAGGACCATAAGAAGGTTTCACAATGTCTGCCTCTGCCTGCAAGTGACCAAACTGCCCTGTACCTTTGTTTTCACATGAAGGTACTCCACAGCAGAATTAGAGAGGTGACAGCTAATAGTGGAACAGTGAGGAGCTGTGGGTGACTCTTGTCTTCCAAATATTTGTAGTTCAGATTTTATAAAGAAGGATCACATTCACTTTAAGACTAAATGGCCACATTTAATGATGATCAAAAAAAATGGAATAATATTCATTAAGGTTAAAATTCCTGTTTTGATAAGGTAATGTTAACATATAAGGCAACCTTGCATAGCTTCTCCTAGCCACGTGGTGCTCATTAAAAGGTAGGAGCTTCTCTTGGGGTTATACAAAAGCCTTTTCTCCAGACTGAAACAATGCTGCCTCTGATCCAGGAAAAGATCATCTACACACACATACAAACAGGCCAGAGGTAACAGCCACTTCTAATCCATTAGGATCTGTAAGCATAAATCCCAAAGAAAATTCAAATACCCTCCTCTGGAGATTTATTTCACTCATTAGTATGAGGAGGAATTAGGACTTTATTAGTTGCCTCTAGTTCCAAGGGAAACATCTTCCTGCCTTGACTGTACATACACAAAAAAGTTACTTAAAGTTTAAGGTTTATGACCTTCCTTCCTCCCAAAACCAGGTAAAAGCATCTCATTCTCTCAATACATGGAAGTTACCTCTTCTGGTGAATATTCTGTTGAGTTCCCTGTTGAGTCCCCAGTTAATTATCTCTCTACACTTCTGTGATTGTAACAGTGAAAGTGCTACCTTGGCTATGCTGGCATTGTTAAGACCTCACCTGTGTCATCTTGCAGTCATCAAATCTCTAACACCATCAAGTCCAACTGTCAACTCCAAATCACCATGCTCACACCACCATGCCCTGAAGTGGAATTTCCATCCGTGCAGACATTCAAAACCATCCTGAATGGGATCCTGTATGAAGCTGCCTTGGCAAGGGATTCAATCTGCTGAGGCTCCCCAGCCCCTACTCTTCTGTGATTATGGGATGTGTCATGTCTACACTTCTTTTGATCACCTCCAGGGATGGTGACTCCACCAGCTCCCTGGGCAGCCTGTTCCAATACCTGACCACTCTTTCAGGAAAGATTTTTTTTCCTAATATCCAAACTACAGCTCCCTTGGCACAACTTGAAGCCAATCTAAATTGATTTCCAACATCAACATTGACTTGCAGTATCATTAAACACTATGCAGAGCTGATGTTGTAACCAGCTGATGTTGTAACCCTGATGGTGAAAAGGGAAGGGGAGAGATACATTATTGAGTACCAAAATCATCTTGGTAAGTTGGGGGAATCACCTGAAATGCATATCAGCAAATTCAACAGACATGTGCAGCACTTGGGGCTTGTCTACACAAGCAGGTTAGCACAGCAACCTAAAGCATGAATTTACAACACACTTGCTGCTGCATACTAACTTTTCCTGCTGACACTGCTGCTAAGCAGTCAGTACAGCTCTGTGTGAAGCTGTCTACTGCACACATTGCACAGAGCCAGCAGCAGTGCAGGCTAGCAGCATCCACAGGGGAAGCTGGCATAGAGAAGCTGGTGTGCTGTAAATTTATACCCTAGCTTTCTGGAATGTGCTAGTTTAAATACTCCCTTAGGCAGGAAAAAAAAAAAAAAAAAAAGAATCAAATGCACAAATAAAAAATGTAGAATTACAGGTCAGACAACATTACTGTATAAGCAAGTTGCAGGCAGCATGTCCAGCAGAGTCAGTGATAAATGATGAAAAATAACATTGGAATTAGTTACCAGTATATAGAACAAACCAGAAAATGGTTGGTTGTGTTCTGCTTTACTCATTGTTGGTAAGATGTCATCCAGAATAGTCTTTGGAGTTTTGTATACTCGAAAGCATAGATGAGTATTAGTCACAGAATCATCCAATTGGCAGGGCTGGAAGGGACCCCAAGCTCCAACCTCCCTGCTACGGGCAGGGACACCTCACACTGGATCAGGTTTCTCAGAACCACATCCAGTCTGGCCTTACAAACTTCCAGGGATGAGGATTTCGCTACCTCCCTGAGCAAACAGTCTCTCACCACCCTCAAAGTGAAGAACTTCCTAATATCCAATCTGAATCTACCCACTTCTAGCTTTGCTCCATTCCCCCTACTCCTGTCTCTACCTGACACCCTAAAAAGTCCCTCCCCAGCTTTCTTGTAGCCCACTTCAGTCACTGGAATGCCACAATAAGGTCTCCTCAGAGCCTTCTCTTCTCCAGACTGAACAATCCCAGCTCTCTCAGCCTGTCTCCACAGGAGAGGAGCTCCAGCCCTCTGATCATCCTCTGGTCAACTTGAGGCCATTTCCTCTCTTCCTATCACTTGATACCTCCCTACAGCCTCTTTTCAGGTAGTTATAAAGAGCAATGCAGTCTCCCCTCAGCCTCCTCTTCTCTAGACGTGGACTTAAAATAGGTAGAGCTGCAGAAAGCTTGGTGTAGGAAAGCAGCTATTAAGATATCTGATGACTTCTACTTCAAAACTCAACTGGTAAATGAAAATAAATGCTGGGAAGCAGTATAATTAAGGTTTGCCATTTCTATTGGAAGTATTAGGGGAGAGCTCATTAGAAGTAAATTTTTTTTGCAGCTTGAGAGATGTGAAAGAGACCACTACAGCTACAAACATGGAGGAGTTTTGTTAGAGAAAGGTGATGAGACCCTTAATGGGATTCCATCTAAAACATTCCATTCATTGGTAGTGATTGGCTTTAATAGAGACTGAGGAAAGGAGATTTTTTTCTGAAAAGACCATCACAGTTCCTCTGGAATGGTGAATGAAAAGCAACTTTACAGGTAATATTGTGCAATTAGCAAAATGATCTAAATGGGGGGAAAAAAAATAATTGCAAGATGCCTATGAATAAATGAAGAGGAGGCTTTGATCTCAAAAAGAGGAAAAACTTACAGGGTCTAAATTCTGCAACAGTGTAGACTGTAGAGGAGGGCAGGGAAAGTGGAAACAATGGTAGAAAATGGAAAATTGCTTAATAAAATTATTCTCTTTTGAATAGTAAAAGAATGGTGGCCAATAAGCAACTCCCTGATGCACAGAGCAGATGGTCCTGGGAAATACTGTGAGCCCTTGAGAAAAAAACACAGCCTAAAGTTTGAGTCAAGTATCCAACACAGAGATTATTGCTCCTGTTTTCTGAAGGACTGCAGCTAACTCCCTGAAGCTCATCAGCTCAAAGTTTAATTAATTATCCTGAAGTCGTGGAAGATTCATTTGGGAATCTCCTTGTTAAATTGTTATTGACAACACAAGATGTGTTGGCAGTGCCTGTCCTCATTGTTAACTGGACACAAGCCTCAGGTCATTAGCAAAATAAAGATCAGTGCACTTAATGCCACACACCTATAGATCAGTTCATTTCAGAGAGTTTATGGATGAACTCCCCACACATGCAGGGTTAAAATGAATGTCTGCTAGGGAGATGCTTTTTCTATCTCTGAAGATGTAAACAGCAACAAAAGTTAAACAAAAAAATTTAAGCAAACAAAGAAAGAAAAAATGGAAAGCAACCACCAAAACGCTCATCCATGACAGTGACACCAGGGTAACTCAACAAAGCACTGCAGAATAAATTATAATCAAGGCTCCCATTTTTTTAATGCACATGTAAACCAAATTGCTTTCTTCCCTTCCCATGACCTCCAGACTGATACAGTAAAACCATTTTTTTGGGGTTTTTTTTAAGAGTCAGGAATGTTTGTATTTCATGGATCTCTGAGTACTTTAAAAAGCTGCTTTTTGAGAACTGCCCTTATTAAAAATCCAACCAACCAACCAAACCAAAAAACCCACCCAAAATAAAAGCCCTACCTTCATAAATAATATGTTTCAAATTTATAAATGCATGGTTTACAAGTATTCTGCAATAAACTGCTTTGAAAATTGCCACTTATCAACATCAAAACTCTTTCTGGTTAGGTATTGTACACATTTCTGTACCATGCAGCTTCTACCACAACAAGTCTTTGGCACAGCCATTTGAGGTCTCTGGCAATACTGGAGCAGCTCTCCTATGAGGACAGACTGAGAGAGTTGGGGCTCTGCAGCCTGGAGAAGAGAAGGCTTCCAGGAGACATTAGAGTATCATTCCAGTATCTGAGAGGGGCTACAGGAAGGCTGGGGAGGGACTATTGACAAGGTCTTGGAATGACAAGACAAGGGGCAATGGGTTTAAACTGGCAGAGGGAAGATTTAGACTGGATGTCAGGAGGAAGTTCTTTACAGTGAGGGTGGTGAGACACTGGTACAGGTTGTCCAGGGAGGTTGTGGCTGCTCCCTCCCTGGAGGTGTTCAAGGCCAGGTTGGACAAGGCCTTGAGTGACCTGTTCTAGTGGGAGGGGTCCCTGCCTATGGCAGGGGGTTGGAACTGGATGATCCTTGAGGTCTCCTTCCAACCTTACCATTCTATGATTCTGTAATACCAGACACAGCTTAAGCACAGATCATTAGTGGCAAAATTCTCTTCCAGACATGATTTGACCACCTCTGTCAAAGGAGGACATAGAGGACCCACACAGTGCTAAGACTACAGTTCAGTGTCTTCTGGTGAAGGATAAATCTTCAGCTCAGATGCCTAAGCTTTAGGCTGGGTTGCTGTAAAAGTAACAGGCATTTTGTAGCCTCCCTTTTCCTCTTTACAAAGCCATTTGCAGAGTAGTTTCTGATATCCCTACAGGATTCCAAATTACAGCATAGGATTCAGAATGCAGAAGGATGTAATGATATCATCACAGTTTAAGTGCCCTCTGGTTAAACCCCTTGAGCATTGGTACCTAAAGCTGCAGGTTAGCATGTAGCAGAGCACCACAAGACATCCTTTCTACCCTCCTGTAGGCTGAGTTTGCCATTTCCTTAGCCCGTTGTAAATTAGTACATTGCAACAGTTTCTGATATCATCCTTCTTAAGTAAGGGAAACTTTGAAAGGCCAGGTCTTTGTGAAGATGAATTTATTGGTTTGCTTCTTACCCATGCAATCTTGGGAGTAGAGGAGAAAGGAACAAAACCTTCTGAGTGACTTTACAAAGAGGGAAGTAAATTTTCTATCCCACGCTGAAGTATTTTGATAAACCTAACAACTGCAACTCTTTCATTTTTCCATCACTCTTTAGAACTTTGCTTAGTGATTTTTTTTTTTAATATTCTATATATGTTTTTCTCTATTCTGCCTTCCTTTTCTCAAAAGGACAGAAAATGGCAGCTGAGTTCTATCACTGACCCATCCAAAGCAAGTTTAATATATCAACCTTTGCTCAAGTATAATCCATGTATTATTCCAACAAGAATAATTTGTTCCATTAAGATATCCCTACCTGTGACTTCTCTGTGTAGTGAAAATAAGACACAAAGTATGCTCTAAACACCTGCTTTTAAATTAATAAAAACAAAAGTGAACAGAATCAGTCTCTTCATTTCTTTAAAATAAATAACTTCAACCTTCTTTAATCCTAAAAAAAAATACTTTTAGAGATAAACTTCTTTAATACATCTAGAAGCAGTCAGTTGTAGTGAGGCAATATTTACCTGGCCTTGCACTCCATTAAGGCATTGCTTGTGTCCAAGACCCACATATATTGCTTAACTGAATTGACACATTCATGTTCATTAAATTCCTTTCTGAAGTGATTCCCAACAAAACCAATCTTTCACCAAGTTAGCAAGTCTTGAGGTCTGTGGTAGTGGGTTGGACTTGAAGATCTTTGAGGTCTCTTCCAACCTTGCTATACTGTGATACTGTGATATGCAAAATATTTCCCAAAGAGGTTGAAAGAAATTAAATGTAACGAACTAACTAAGTAAAACATTCTGTATTTTGCTATTAGATCATAGTTTTACAACCAGGTCACCAAAAAGAGCTCTCCCAAGTTCAAACTTAAGAATACTTAGGAAGAATAGAAAGTTCTTCAAAGGCTGAAGACCAAAAATTAGTGTGACTGGTGCTGACAGAGGTAGATAAAGGAGCAACTACCACAATTAAAAGGATCAGGACCATTGTATAATGAAGGATTCCTTTTCATATTGGTGTGACTTGAAAAGTGGGGAAATATAGATATATGGACAGAATGCAGAAGCTTCTTATATTTAGATGAAGTTCTTCTTAAAAAGCAGGAAAATAATGAAACTGTACCAGAAATAGCATTTCACATCTGTTGGTCAGGCATGTAAATGGCTACACAAAGCATGTAATGCTCAGTCATAATAGAGATTGCTCAGGTTGTTGATCATGTTTAACACTGGAATACTACCTCCTGTCAAATGGAACTTGAACTCCATAGCAAAATTCCCACTGACTTTAACAGAGCCAAAGAGTTCACTTTTGGTCATTGCACAAATCATTTTATGGTTTATATTCCAAGCAGTTACTTTCCATAGAGGACCAATGAGGAAATACTGCCTGTATAAAGAAAAATAAATAATAACCCAAAAGAAAAAACTCAGAAAACAAACCATCTCAGCATATTCCTGAATAAGATCAGAATCTGGACTGTATGGCTTGGAAAATTTATTTCTCCAAATCTACACAGGGGCCAGAGTCTGTTTGTCACATCTAAAGAAGAAATTCCTCCAAGCCTATCCGTTTGAAGAAGCCAAAGCAATACTAACATGGAAGTCTCCCCTGCTATGCAAACAACAATGGGAAAACCTTTACTTGTCAATAATGTTATCCATTTGCTTTGTTTCATTCTTGCTTAGGTTCTGCAAAGGTCCACAGCTGGCAGTTGTTTCCAACAACTCACTCATTGTAACGTCAGTGGAGCGTTTAGTGGGGTTTTGGAGAAGCTGTTCATGATGCTGTGCATACTTTGGAAGCTGACCCATATCTTCATTCACAGCTTGGCCACAAGAGCACAGAACCTGGCAGGGAGGATGGAAGGGGAAAGAAAGCATTGCCAGGAATGATACTTCTGACAGATGAGCTTAAATACTGAGCTCTTCTTTGGGCAGCCTTCTCTTAGGCAGGGACTTGTTGTAGCTACTGGTTATCTGGATATTAAGAGCAAAGTGTGGCACTGTACAGACACACACATAAAAGTATATAACAGCTATGAGCTTTTTTGTTTCTAGGAAGAAAATTCCCTTGTACCATAGAAAGGGATCTCTTCATTCCATAAAGAGAGATCAGTACCTCAGAGGAGGCTAGAATTAAGGCAAAGACAGGCCTGTGTACACAGAGAGTGGCTCCATGTTTCCCCACTTCCAAATGATAATGCTTTAAACCAAGCCCTGCTCCTCAAATGTCTTATCCAAGTGGAGACTTCCACTCAACTGAGCAAGACCCTCCAGTGATAAGTTCTACTTGCTAAGAAAAGGGCTCAAGTAATTTTTCTGCATCCTACTTATATGCCTACATGGATTTGCACACACACACACACATATACCTATGCACACACAAACATGCACACCCTCAGACTTACAAACAGATGCATCTACAAAGAGACAGGACTGAAAACCATGTCAAACTTGGAGTGTTATCCACTTGTCAGGAGCATTTAAACCACTATCTACACAGTACATATTGAAACACAACTTTAAGATTTTTTTTTTTTTATTTTTATGTACAGTTCTTTTTTTTTTTCTTTTTCTTTCTTTTTTTTTTTTTAACTCCTCTGGAAATAAAATAGCTAAATACAGACAGACTGTAATGTTGTATATGTATAGCTCTCAACAATACTTTAGCTGAATAAATGCTTTGTACATAGTTCTGTCTTTTTTTTTTTTTTAATGGAGTTTACAGCTACATTGATAAAATGGATTCCTCATTTCCTCGATTGCTTTTAACCAATAACAAGCAGAGAGACAATTACAAGTTAATATTAATAAGCAGCTCAAATAACACTGGTTAAGTTATGTACAATACAAACCATTCATACAAATGAAGACTAGGATATTGAATTTGTTACAATATTCTGTAATAAAGATAAGACAGCCACTTATAACTTACATGTTCTCCGCCAGGCATTTTCCTTCTTAGAGATCAGTTGGGGAGTTGTTTTGCTTTTGTTTTTTCAAGTAGCTTTAAGTGGCCTAAATTCAACCAGGTTTAAAGAATCAGAGCTTAAAGAGTCAGAGAAAGGTGAACCCAGACCTTCTGCACGCATGTAAATTCCAAATGTTTGCCCATCTTTACTAGGAACAGGATTGCTCCTTGGGGAAAAGAGAGCCACCTAACACCGCCTCAAATGTGCCTCCTGTATGCTGGGGAAAAGTCACAATGCTTTGCTGTGTTCATATAGTAAGGAATACTGAACTCTAGACACACTTTTTTTTTTTTTTTTCCCATTTTAACAAGTATTTACTCCTACAGTATTATTTACCAGTACAGCTACTCCAAGCAGTGTAATGCATGAGTGGGGATTATTGATTGGTGTGTACTCAAAGGACTTTCAAAGAGATTTCCGTAACAGTCCGCGTTAGAAACCATTCTCTGTCTAGTTAATCCATTTCGTTTGATGGTAGGTTATCCCAAAACCTTAGATACCAGACAATGAAAGCTCTCTTAACAGGAATCTCAATAGATGTGAGCTGAAAAGGGGGGGTGTGTATGTGTGTCTCTCTGTGTATGTGTATGGTTTTATTTCAGATCCATAGTGATTTACAACTAGATTGATACATGGAGCTGACTGGGCAAAAAAAAAAAAAAAAAACCAAACCAAACTAAACAAACAAACAAAAAAATTACATGAGATTGTTTTCCACTAACATATTTGCAGCCATTTGACATCAGCAGCAGCAGGTAGACACATTCCAGGCAATAGATGTGGCCTTCCTCCTTGAGGTTACAGCCCTGTCATACGACCACTTTTATTCCCCAGGCTTCAGTCTCAGCGAGGTGTTGGTCCTCACCCTGACGGGAAGTAGGGCGTGTCGCTGTGGTAGTTGTAGTCAGGACACACCTTCTGTACTAGTTTATAATCTGTACTATAAAACGAAATGTAAATACAGATCACTTTAAAGGGCTTGGAGCAGAGCCACGACACGTGGCTCTGGGTCTGCTCCTGATAACAGGTTTTTGAAGGGTCATAGTTGCAGAGTGTGTTCTTGGTCGCCTTGTCGACCTTCTCGTACTCAATTCGACAGTTGAAGGACTTGGAATCTTTGGCGTCGATCACCGTCTGTTGTGCCAAGTCAAACTCCACTATTTTCGTCGGGGGCACCAGGCTCACAGAGACATTCCCTTGACCAGTGGAGTTGTGCCTGAAGTAAACGCTAAACGTCCCGTTGCCGTGGTCGACGATTTTCCCTGTTATTAACAGGTTGAGCTTCACAGTCTTGATGTTGGAGTGAAAATCTCCCCAGCCAAACATTTTCTTAAATTTCCCAGTCTTGACGATGGGTCGTCTCTTTGCTCTGGGCCGAGGCTCTTGCAGCTCTGTGGAGTTCCTCAGCCAGTCCCAGAGATCTTGCTCAGAATAAGTTTCTGGGGCATCGTATCGCAGGTCCAAATCTGTATCGTTCTCCTTCCCACGAAAAGTCTGTGACAGCAGGCGGCTGATGGACAAGTCCTTGCTGCTTTCTGTCCATATGTGCTTTAGTGTGGATTTGGAGCTCCCTGATTTTAGGAGATCTGTTTTTCCTCCATTTGTTAGGTTGGCACAGGTAACCTGACAAAAGGAAATTAAAAAAAAAAAAACAGCAACAAAAACAACAACAAAAAACAACAACAACAAAACAACCAAAAAACCCAACAACAACAAAAAACAACAAAAAACAACGAAAAACAGCAACAAAAGAAAACCACAAAAAACACAAACAAAAAAAAGCAAACGAAAACCCAAACAAACAGAAAACAAACAAAACCAGAAAAAAAACAAAAAATAAAAACAAAACAAAAAACAAAGAGAGAAAGAAGGGAAGAAAAAAGAAAGGATATATTGAGATATAGAATATGCACCCCATCATTCCCCAATCCTGAGAGTAAAATGATCACATTTCAAAATCACAGGAATTTGATTTTGGGTTTGTTTGTTTGTTTTTTTTTTTTCTCTTTTGGAGAAATTAAATTCTCTCTTTCTACTCAGAAACACAAACAAGAAACATTTACCTTCCTTTTCCTTCCAAGTCGTTATCACTTAATTCTCCCTTTCCAGTCTCCTCCATCAGCCTTCAAACTTAATCCCAGCCAATCACATTAATCTTTGCCCTGAAATCTACTTCTGCTGTGATGTAAGTGATGAGTATGTAATTAAGCACTGCAAAGACTAAAGTACACAGCCATGTCATGCTTCAGTCTGTACAGATGGTTTTCACTTGCCATTCCTCACCTAAGAATGAAGTGCTCTGGCTTGAATCACAGAACCACAGAACCTTAGAGGTTGGAAGGGACTTCCAGAGATCATCAAGTCCAACCTCCCTGCCAAGGCAGGATCCCCTAGGGTAGCTCACACAGGAATGCATCCAGGTGGGTTTGGAAAGTCTCCAGAGAAGGAGACTCCACAACCTCTCTGGGCAGCCTGCTCCAGGACTCTGTTATCCTCACTGTAAAGAAGTTTCTCCTCATGTTGAGATGAAACCTTCTCTGTTCCAGTTTGTAGCCTTTGCTCCTCGCCTTGTTGTTGCTGACCACCAAAAAGAGATTGCCCCCCTGCACTTGACACCCAACCCTCAGATACTTAAAGACATTGATGAGATTTCCTCTCAGTCTTCTGTTCTCCAGACTAAACAGCCCCAGGGCTCTCAGTCTATCTTCCTAGGGAAGATGCTCAAGTTCCCCAATCATGGCTCTCCTCTGGACTATTTCTGCCTAGGGGAGATCCTCAAGTTCCCCAATCATGGCTCTCCTCTGGACTATTTCTACCTAAGGGAGATGCTCAAGTTCCCCAATCATGGCTCTCCTCTGGACTCTTTCTACCTAGGGAAGATGCTAAAGTTCCCCAATCATGGCTCTCCTCTGGACTCTTTCTACCTAGGGGAGATGTTCAAGTTCCCCAATCATGGCTCTCCTCTGGACTCTTTCTACCTAGGGGAGATGCTCAAGTTCTCCAATCACGGCTCTCCTCTGGACTCTTTCTGGCAGTCTCTCCTGAACTGTGGAGCCCCAAATTGGACACAGTATTCCAGGTGTGGTCTCACTAGGGCAGAGTAGAGGAGGAAAAGAATGTTCTCTCTGTAAATTGGCAGTCACACTCATCTGGTTTTGCTGTCCCTGGAGTCTGCTGTCAGGGTGCTGCCTTGGTGGTGCCACCCTGGCCATGCTCCGTGTCATTTTAAATCTAATAGTAATAATATAATTTCCCTACTCCTTTTATGAGCACACATTGCTCTGTGTTCTTGACTGGAACTTTGAGTCACAACTACAAATAATAGTATAATGAAATTTTTTAATGAGTTTTGTGTTGACTTCTGTACTCACTGTGTGCTGTGCCTCAATTAATGCAAGAGGGTTCAGCCACAATCTTTTCTTACAGTCCCTTATAGACCAGCTACTGACTTGCCATGCCTGTATCTAGTATGATACACATTTCTCTTTCCTCACTGCATTTCTCTATTCACATCACCCTCCCCAAAGCAAAAAGTGGTCTGTGCAAGACAGAAAGCCACTTACCTATTTACATGCAAGACAGGGCCACCCATTTAAAAGCAGTAATAATCAAAACCCTGCAAAATCCCACTTTTTAGAAAAAAACACAGATCTTGCACCAAGGTCCTGGGAAATCATAAAACTTTAGGCATAGTTCTTCACAGAATTTAGTGTCAGAGGAATTTGTCTCATTTGTATAATTTTTTCTCTTTGCCTTAATTATGTGGAAAACAGGGAACAGATGCAGCCTCGCAGCTGTCTGATGTGCAGCTCTGACAGCATAGCAGGGAGGGCTGGAACTGGCAGGGGGCAGCGGGTGCATGAAAAGGGACCAGCAGCACCCTTAGCCCCATTCCCCCCTAGAAATTCACAGCAGACACACTGCCACGTTGTTGAACATTTTAACTGCCCCACAGAGGTCATCAATTTCTTATTTCCCTTTTCATGGCTAAGTGGAAGATTCCGAATAGCTTCATTTTATCCCTCTGTGTTCTGGCTTCTCTGGTGATTTATGTGCTTCTATCATACTTGCAGTTATATCTCCCTCCTCACTTAAGAATGAACTGAGTGCATTCTCAACCCAGGAAATCCATTGCAAACCAGCTAGTATTTAAATCATGTCCCCTCCCTACTGGTACAACTGGAGGAATATGTCACGGAGGATATCTATCACAGCATGGCCTTTTCATTTCCTAACAATCATGGAATTGAAGCATGCTTTCATTAACTCCAGTACTTTTTCAAGGTCAGTTGAAGGCACAGACATAAAATCAGTCTAAATTGTCTTAATACACCCATCAGGTAGGAGGTATGCCCCCAGCCTTTTACAATAAACAAATAGGTAAATAAATCTGTCACATCCTACACTACACCTCCCCAGTGCATTTCAGGCTGGTGGGCCACTTAGGGTAATAGATCAAATATGGGCTTCATTTAGGATTTTGCCAAAGAGATTACTTCCTCTTCTTTTCACTAGAAAGAAGGATTAAAACCCAGGCTACCATTTTGATAGCCAATTTGTAGCTGCATCTTAGCATCAACACAGCGAGCCAGGAGAGAAGCTGTAATGCAAGGCACTGATGGTGTACTGGTTAATGAAGCAGCAATGAAGATGTCACAGGGAGAGAGGAAGAGACTCAGAATATAATTTTGCTGTGGCATATGGGGAAGGAGTGCAAAATAAGAGAAGAAATGTGGTTAAAAGGAAAAATGTGCCTGTCTAGCATGAATCTGTCAAGCTGCTATGAATCTAAGCAGTTAGCTAGCAGAGCTCCTATACCTGCAATCTGTAGGTAGGGCACAGATTGCTTACCACTGTATTTTTCTTTGCTCTCAGCTTGCTTTTTTTTCCCTTTGTTTTCCTTCCTGCTCCCAGTGATTTACATTTCACAGGATTACACTACAAGTTCTATGTAACAAGCTGTAGCAGCATAGAAACCTTTTAAAGAGAAGGTGTCTGGTTTTTTGCAGATGTATAAAACTGAGTACCCAGAAAAGGAAAGAGGTTTTTTTGGGTTGGGGTTTGGTTTGGTTTGGGGTTTTTTTGGTGGTTTTTTGGGGCTTTGTTTGGGTTTGTTTTTTTTTTTTTTGGTGTTTTTTTGGGGCTTTGTTTGATTTTTTTTGGTGGTTTTTTGGGGGTGGGGGGGTGGTTTTGTTTTTTTTTTTTTGCAGTGGTTGCTGACAGATTCAATACATGTGGTTTTCTGAAAGTCAGTGTATTTCATGGAAATGGATCACTCAAGATTCTGTGCATACCACACTGCTTCACACCTGATCTAACAAATAAATTGACTGCTACTGCCATCAATTCTGCAATACCTGGAAGACTTGTGGTCATGCAGTTAGCCCCCAGACCTCTGCTTGTGATTTTCAGTGTGGGTAACTGGCTGTATTCATGTTTAAAGGTCTGAACCTGCCCTCACCTACTCAAGCAAGCACCAGTGATTCCCAGTGCCCCCAGTAACCTCCACTCAGAACCTCCCAAAACCTGCCAGTGCACCCAGTGGCATCCCAAAAGTCCTTCAGTGTTGCCCAGTGCAATAATCTCCTCTAGAAGGTTTAATCAATACAATACAATGCAATAAGCAAACAAACAATAAAATAATTAAATGAATAAAAAGCAACAACCCACAAGGGTTAATTAAAAGAGCTCTAGAATTCATTGCTCCTCAGCACTGTGAAACCAGCTAAGTGCTTTTTAAATATCCTGTTAGCATCAGTCTGCTCAAGGGAAGTGGTGAGTGTTGCCTTTGCATCAGTTTTGTTTTCTCTTCTTCCACTTATCCTTCATTTATTAAACATTTTTTTAAACTTGACCTCCAACTTTTCTTCTTCACTCTTCCCCTG
The DNA here is from genome assembly GCA_013399055.1 of Ramphastos sulfuratus. Classification (NCBI taxonomy): domain Eukaryota; kingdom Metazoa; phylum Chordata; class Aves; order Piciformes; family Ramphastidae; genus Ramphastos; species Ramphastos sulfuratus. The sequence continues at coordinate 9,367 of WBNM01033161.1, read as the reverse complement.
TCTCACTGGGAAAGGGAAGGATGTGGCAAGCAGCTGTGTGGTGCTTAACTATCCACCAGCCGTAACCCGCAGCACCACTACAGCTCCAAAGGGGCTGAGGAGGGGGATTTCCTCCACAACTGTGCAGCTGGGAGAGATTTTGAATGATTATGATGTTAGAAATGTTCATATAGAACAACAACAAGGAGCAAAAAGGTTTAGAAATGCTTCTCCAACACTGGAAATGTCAGTGGGGAAAGCACTGAGTATGCATGGCAGAGTGACCTTTGGTTCCAGTCTTGTACTCTTAATGGAAAGTGCAAATTTCCACTACCTAGTAAAGTGTACTGATGTAAAAGGATACAAGGAGCTGACTGCCTGCTGACTCCTTTCCAGTGACTAATGACAACATGCTCTTCCATTTCTTCTTCTAGGAAGGAGTAAAGACAATGGTTGCACTGAGCACAAACCTAAAGTTTCATTAAAAAAGACACAGAAATTAATTTGTAATTCAGTTTTTTACTCCATTAACACAGACTATATCTCTCATTCTGTGCCCTCCATTCTGGGAGTGAGGATATTTTTAAAGACAATATTTAGCATCATTAAACATCCTTTAGTGACTATGTGTAGCTCATTTAGGACTCCTTACAGGAGAGGCAGTTTATTTGTCTGGGAATTTTTGGAGCTGTTTCTTTTCAAGACACTGAGCCCTCGATGCTTTGTCAGGTCAAACCTGACCATGTGAAGCAGAGAAAACAAAGTTTGAGAGGGAGCTCAGGAAGCCACCAAGGCCTCTCTTCACTGTAAAATAAGTACATTAACACAAATTTCAGAGTGATCAATTCAAAGAGGTACAGAATGCCTCTTGATTTCTCACACTTTGCCTTTTATTCTAGCCCTATTAGAGTTCATTACCTGGTAATTATAGCATTGACTTAGAAATTGTGTATTTATTCCTCTGGATGTATGACTACTTGAGGGCAAATGAAAGTGTAAACAAACAATCTGCTACTCAAGGTAGAAAAGCTCTCTCTTCAGGTAAACAACTAATCAAACCCAAGATCATTCTTGCTGCCATAGCCCTGTAAGAATTTGGTATCACTCTGCTTGCACATTCTCACTGGGAAATGCATTCAGAATTTTCTTTCCTCTATCCGATCTCTAAGGAGCAGTATGGATAGGAAAGTACTGATGGGCATGACTGCAAGGTGGACAATTATCAATGCAGGACAGCACTTGGAATCTTTCAGCTACATCCAGTTTTAACCTGTTAATGCAGTGGGTGGAGGAAAATCTGGACAGAGTTTATCGTTCCACTTTGATCAGCTTTTCTCCCCATGCCTTGTCTACACATTGTACAAAGTTACTAATGGCATGGAAATCTTTTATTCAGTGAATCATTTCCAGATAAATCTAAGCCAATGCTCTACCTGAACGTGACCATGAACTGAGAATGAAAGTTTGTGGAGATATGATTCTGACAGGGGCAGAGTAAGACAAAACAAAGGACTTGGAATTGGTACGGACTGGCACTTCAGAATGGGAGGACACACACATGAATATTTCATAGAAACAGACCCTTTTGCTTTTCACTTACAAGTCTTTTTGCTACATGACACAAAAAGAACAAGGATGTGGATTGGTCCCTCAAAAGAAAATGCAAACTCAGATGAACCTACAAAATGGAGCAATAAATCCTGATCTGCTGCGTCAAACAAGAGCACGAAAGTGGCTGGGCAAGATCAGACCAAAGACTCTGATCAAGCAGCTTGAAGAGATGCCTAAAGAAGAGCAAGAGCATAGTAACTATGTGATAGGTCCCTAATTTCTTCACAGATGTCAAATAATTTTAGTTTCCTCTGCTAGATATTGTTTCTGTATATATTTTTCATTTCAGTAACTCACTAAACTGTTCTTCTGTGCATTCATCCACTCTGGCCCTTTGTAAACTTTTAACCTGTACAGCATCTTTCAGCAGTGAGTCCCTCAGTCCTACTCCCACTTAAAGCTTGTTTTGCACCTGGCTCCTGCTGCCTTCTTTGCAGAACCCTTTGTTCTTCAAATGGAAAATTCAGTCTCTAGCTCATTTCATGGAATCATGGAATCATGGAATCATAGAATCACAGAATCACAGAATGTCAGGGGCTGGAAGGGACCTCCAAAGCTCATCCAGTTCAACCCCCCTGCCAGAGCAGGATCACCTAGAGCAGATCACACAGAAATGCATCCAGACAGTTTTTTAATATCTCCAGAGAGGGAGACTCCACAACCACCCTGGGCAGCCTGTTCCAGTGTTCTGTCACCCTCACAAGGAAAAAATTCCTCCTCATGTTTAAATGAAACTTCCTGTGCCTCAGCTTCCACCCCTTGCCCCTTGTCTCTTGCTCCTTTTATGTTTCTTTGCTGCTACACTTTACTGGTTTGTTTTGTTTTGTTTTGTTTTGCTTACAATGTGTGGAAAAAATCACAGAAATCACAGAAACATTCAGGTTGGCAAAGCCCCTCAGGATCACCAAGTCTAACCCATATCTCTACTCTACAAGGTTCACCTTAAACCATATTCCCAAGCACCACATCCAAATGACTTTTAAATATATCCAGGGTTGGTGACCCAATCACCTCCCTGGGCAGCTCCTTCCAATGCCTGACCACTCTTGCTGGGAAATTTTTTTTCCTGATGTCCCATCTAAACCTACCCAATGACAGCTTGAGGCCATTCCCCCTTGTTCTATCACAAATTACCTGTGAGAAGAGGCCAACAGCAGCCTCTCCATCATTTCAGGTAGCTATAATCACAGAATTAACCAGGCTGGAGAAGACCTTTGAGATCATCAAGTTCAACCTATCACCTAACGCTTCTAATTAATTAAACCATGGCACTAAGTGTCTCATCCAGTCTCCTTTTAAACACCTATGATGATTTCTATCTACATAAAAAGCTTCCTTCTAGCCCACCAGTATGCATCTCTGCTATTCATAGTAGTAAACAAACACTGATCAATTTTACAGCCTCAATTACTAGCTGCCTGGTTAAAAAAAAAAATTGTTCCTTGTAAAGAAACAATTCTAGACCTGCACTTTTGAATTTCCTTTTTTTCCTCTTTCTCTGCAACCTGCTCAGTTCTGCTCCCCAGTTCAGTCTTTAAGACAAGATCAGAATGGCACAGTCTCAAGTTGTGCCAGGGGAAGTTTAGGCTGGAGGTGAGGAGAAAGTTCTTCACTGAGAGAGTCATTCCCCACTGGAATGGGTTGCCCAGGGAGGTGGTGGAGTCACCGTCCCTGGAGGTGTTCAAGGCAGGTTTGGACGTGGCACTTGGTGCCATGGTCTAGTCTGGAGGTCTGTGGTAATGGGTTGGACTTGATGAGCTTTGAGGTCTCTTCCAACCTTGCTTATACTGTGATACTGTGTGATACTATGAGAATTCAGGATGTGGTAGAGCCATGGTCTTGCAGGTTGGCAAACACCCTTCTGTTATTTGTTCACTCTCTTCTTTTCTCTGCTGATGCATAATATTTGCTTTCCATCACTATTGATCACTGAACTGATGATTGCATGGACCTGCCACTAAAATCTTCATCCCATTTATATGTGAAGCTGGGTAATGCTTTTTTTTTTTTTTTTTTTTTTTTGATTCCCCACATGTTTCACATTACATTTACTAGTAGGGATTTTAATTCTTGTTTATTTCTGATAAGATCCCTCTGCCATCCCTCACTGTTGGCTCTTATCTTTTCCACTCCAAAAATATTTCCTCACCAACAAACTTTATCGCTCACCTCTCCCAAGTCATTTACAAATATATTGAGCAGCTCCTTGCACAGAGCCCTGCAGAATTCACCTGGTGACCTCCCTTTCATCACTGACCATAGAAAAAGAAGCACCTGAAGTTTTCAACACTATTTCCTAAAATAACCACCGGGGTCGTTCATTAAGCGTAACAAAATTAGGAGGTTTCATCGCAACAAAGCCACACGGAACAGAATTTTTGTTTCTTTTACCATCTTTAAGTTAGGAAATTCAACTTAATATACACTCTTACTGCAATTTTTGTGTAGACCTTCCTGTAGGATTCATAAGAATGAGCTTAATGCTCTCAATTGTGCTCAGATCAGCTTTAAATTCTGTATTTTTCTTGGTTTAATCTATGAGCTATTGTGCTTGCTCTGAATGGCCCTTGCTGAACAGAAAATGTGGCTACCTGAGGGTGCTCTCACAACAGAGATTATGTGAGATGAGAAGCTAATATCAATTCAGCTGAAGAGGGCCCATAGAAATTCAGTGAGATTTAACATCATCAGATTTAGAGGGTCTATGTCAGTTGACATCCACTAAAAACCTGAGAATGCAAGCCTAATTAGAAAAGTTGTACCCACAGAAATATGAGAGCACAAATAAAACAGTAGAGACTCTGCTTTGCTTTGAGACATGGAATCATAGAATCATAGAATGGTAAGGTTGGAAGTGACCTCAAGGATCATCCAGTTCCAACCCCCTGCCACAGGCAGGGACACCTCCCACTAGAACAGGTCACTCAAGGCCTCGTCCAACCTGGCCTTGAACCCCTCCAGGGAGGGAGAATCCACAACCTCCCTGGGCAACCTGAGCCAGTGCCTCACCACCCTCACTGTAAAGAACATTGTACCTGCTAAGAGTTGTTGACCATGAAACATTGGGATATTGGAGTGGGCTCTTCTGCAAAAGGAAAGCAGCCAGCACTAGTGACAGCTGTACAGTGCTCTTCTACACAGCGTGAGCCACCCGCTAGAAATAAGCCTGAAAAATAGCAAGTCTCAAACACTTCTCAGGAAATGCAAAGGTGATAAAGCACCTTTGATATTTGTGCTCCAATGAGAATATTTCAGAATTACCTTGTCAGCTTTTGCTTGAGTCTCATTTCCTATTTAAGAATTACCTTGTCAGCTTTTCCTTTAGTCTCACTTCCTCTCCCTTGCATTCATGTTGGCTGTGGGCTGCATTGTGATGCTGCCACAAGTCCTGTGAATGGTAACAGACTGATGAAAGAAAGTTGTGGCCTGCCCAGTCCATGATCTAGGCTGGGAATCATTTCAGTGATCACTTCATTCTGCTGGAATTCAGATCTTAGGACCAAACTGCTCTTATATTTTAATCAAGAGAGAAAGAGAAACAGAATGAAATACCTCTTCTGTTTCCATGAATCATAGAAGGGTTTAGGTTGGAAGGGACCTCAAAGTTCATCCAGTCCCAAGCCCCTGCCACAGGCAGGGACACATCCCACTAGAACAGGTCGTTCAAGGCCTTGAACACCTCCCTGGGCAACCTGTGCCAGTGTCTCACCACCCTCACTGCAAAGAACTTCCTCCTAACATCCACTTTCAATCTCCCTTCTTCCAGTTTAAACCATTGCCCCTTGTCCTGTCATTGCAAGACCTTGTCAATGGTAAAACTTCCAGAGGAGCAGAAGGATGGCGGTGGTGTGGCATGGTGTAGCTTGATTTTCATTTCCTTACCTGATTAAGGCAGAAGGGATGGTGTTTGGTTTGTGAAATATCACTCCTCTTTCAATTTAGAAAACATTAAACTCTCCTGCATAACAGTCTGTGAACTGAGGGACCAAAGGAGTCACAATACACTGAGAAAATCTTCACGTTGCTCTGGTTTTTTTTCTTTACAGCTTTCTGCTTCTTGCCTTAGAAACACAAGAATTCAGCCCAAATATTCCTAATGGTGGCAATGCAAGTGAATTTAAAGAGATTTGGAAAGGGATTGAAACACAACTGTGTGAAATAACCTATTAACTCTTGCCCTACGTTTTGCATTTTTAGAAAGAATTTAAACTAAACTCTTGAAGCCTGCTGCCTATGTTGTCATTAAAGATTTTTTTTTTCCCCCTTACTTTAGTGGATTATGACTTTGGAAAATTCACTCTGTCTCTGTTCAGCAGGGGATTAAACTTCCCTGGAATAAATTACAGTGGGTTAAAATTGACTAACAGAGTTTTAAGACCCCTGCATTATACCAGTAGCACAGAGTGCTGCTAAGTTGGAAATGAAAGCCTAGCTAGGTAAATATATTTTGTCAGGGATCTATTGTTCTCATTCCACATTCCTGTAAGCCTCCTTTTATTAATATTGGCCTGCCATTTTCTGCATACATGTAGAAAGTAATATTAAATAAAATTAGATTTGATAGGAAAGGCCACACAGCAACATTTTAATCAATTTTTGCACTGGTTTGCTTCATATATAATGCACAGAAGAAAATGNACTCCAACACTTCCACATCCATTCTCATCTGCTTGGAACTAGATAATCTTTGAGGTCCCTTCCAACCTAAACCATTCTATGATTCTATATAGGTAGACATACCTATGGAAGAAGGTGAAAAATGAGTCAAATGTGTCCTGGCACTGTGTGATGCACAGAGCCGCTGTGTGCTGTTAACACATTCTGTTAGTATTTTCCACATACAGTTTCCAATCAATGCAAAAGTTTAACTCCCCCTGATGTTGGCAGAGGGAACATTTCCACACAAAGAAATTGTACATCTGCATGAGATGCTCATGAGATGCAAAAAAAAGGGTTTGCACAAGTATAAGGAATTCTGTGGCAAATCACAGAATCACAGTCCAACCTATCACCTAACACTTTCTAATTAACTGGTTAGTTAAATGGTTTAGTTAATTAGAAGGGTTAGGTGGTATGTTGAACTCAATGATCTTAGAGGTCTTTTCCAACCTGTGATTCTGTGAACTACAGCATGGCACTAAGTACCTTATGCAGCCTCCTTTTAAACACCCCTAGGGATGGGGACTCCACCACCTCCCCGGGCAGCCCATTCCACTGCCAATCACTCTTGCTGTGAAGAACTTCTTCCTAACATCCAGCCTAAACCTGCCCTGGCACAGCTTGAGGCTGTCATCCTCTTGTTCTGTTGCTGGTTGCCTGGGAGAAGAGCCCAACCCCACCTGGTTACAACCTCCCTTCAGGTAGTTGTAGAGAGCAATGAGGTCTGCCCTGAGCCTCCTCTTCCCCAGGCTGCACACCCTCAGCTCCCTCAGCCTCTCCTCATAGTGTATAGATCCCTCTCATTAAAACTGCCTGTTGTTCACTAGTAGTTATTCATTTACTACAAACAGCTGAACACTTGAGGGAAGACATTTTAAAAGCACAGAGGAAGCTGCTCCAAGATTCAATTCAGAGTTTGGCATATCCTTGCCAACTTTTATGCCTTCCTCCTCACTTTATGCCCTTTCCAGGCATGCCTACTGACTTCTCAGAAGGTTTCTGTGATCACAAATGAAAGGGTTTGCTGCTCTTTGCATTTCAACCAGAAGCAGCAACATATTCCCTTTCTAACTGTGTCTGTTCCATATGCATTGACCATTCATTCATTCAGTCAATGGATATGAAAATCTATTGAAATCCACCTTTGAGGAAAGATGTGTATTTCTTTAATGTTGATCTGGTGAGGAAGAAGGAGATGAAACAACTGCTCTACTGCAAGGCCACTCAATTCATTTTTATTGGCATTTTCTTGGTGTTTTGTTGAGGCCTGCTAATTCTTACAAGGGATCTGCTCAGCAGTGAGCAGCACATGGGCACCAGCTCTGCTGGGTTAGCCAGTTGCTGTATCTTGCTTGCTTGGCTATGACATACACAAATATGTTGCAGTGGTATCAAAGTGCAGAGATGTCCAAAAAATGCAGATTGCTCTCTTGGAAAGCAGGAGATAGCACATATTTACAAGAGCCAGGAAAATATTATTCACAAAGATGCTCAGAGGGCTGGAGCAGCTCTGCTATGAGGACAGGCTACAAGAGTTGGGGCTCTGCAGCCTGGAGAAGGGAAGGCTTCCAGGAGACCTTGGAGAGGCCTTCCACTATCTGAAGGGGGCCTACAGGAGGGCTGGGGAGGGACTATTGACAAGGTCTGGTAATGACAGGATGAGGAGGAATGGGTTTAAAGTGGCAGAGGGGAGACTGAAACTGGATGTTAGGAAGAAGTTGTTTGCATTGAGGGTGGTGAGACACTGGCACAGGTTGCCCAGGGAGGTGTTCAGGCCAGGTTGGATGAGGCCTTGAGTGACCTGTTCTAGTGGGAGGTGTCCCTGTCTATGGCAGGAGTTGGAGCTAGATGATCCTTGAGGTCCCTTCCAGCCTAAACTATTCTGTGATTCGATGATGCCATGAAGAGGAATAGTTAGAGTACTGGAAGAGGATGCCACACACCATTTCCTCTGCCTCTTGTAAACTAGTATTATTAATTCAGTATGGTACTTCTCTGCCATGAGGATAGGCTGAGTGAGCTGCAGTTGTTCAGCCTGGAGAAGAAAAAAATCCAGGAGGACCTCAGAGCTGCCTCATAATACCTGAAGGGAATCCTAGAGGAAGGTTGCAGAAGGACTTTTCATAAGGGTTTCTAGTGACAGGACAAAGGGGAATGGTTTGAAGATGAGGAAGGGCAGATTTAGACTGGATCTTCAAAAGAAATTCTTCAGTATGAGGGTGGTGAGAGTCTGGAATAGGCTGTCCAGGGCAATTGTGGATGCCTCCTCCCTTGGGATTGTCAATACCAGGTTTACTGATGCCTTGAGGAGCTGAGTTTAGCTGAGAGGCATCCCTGCCCACATCAGGAAGGTTGGATTAGATGGTCTCTGAGATCCCCTCTAACCTAAGCCATTCTATGATCCTAAAATTCTCAACAGACCAGTTAGGTCAAGGGCACAGGTGTGAGCTGAACCAAAGAGATGTTGCAAGGGAACCCAGCACAGCCAAACAAAACAGAATAGACTACCCAACAGAAAATCAACATTGTCAGTCCTGATAGCAGTCTTGTATTTTCCTTCTACAATAGTATCACACCTAATTAAAAGTGAAAATTAATAGCCAGCAGGATTAATCAAATTCCATATGCAAATATCTGGCTCATGAGAGCCATGGTCCAATTGCTAGTGCTATCATTAAAGTCATTAATTTAAATTGAGATGAGTTAAGAGTCCCTTGGGCATTGACACATAAGTTGAAGGAGGTTATCCACTGCTAAGTTTTTCACACTGAAACGAAAAACTTAGGAAGAAAATCTGTGACCATTGCTTCAGCACACTGATTTCTAAGATAATGAGCAATGCCCTGAGCTTCTCTGAGGAGGACCAAGAGTCCTCTCCTGCAACACAGAGCAATTCTGATACAGAATCACACAGAATCACAGAGACAGCCAGGCTGNCTCACCAAAGCCAAGTCCAAGGGGACAATGTGTTGCTTTAAATTCATATTAAGATTTACTGAAGCAAGTTGAATCAAGACAGTTCAAAAGCTGGTAAGATGGCATATTGGGGATTATTTTATGCTTGCTGACTTCTGCTGAGCACCTTCAAATTACAGAAAGGCTTTTGTTGTTGTTGTTT